>MVGT01003535.1:66127-161714 GCA_002174775.1 Macleaya cordata
AATAAAATAACTTTGGCGAAATGTGCTTGGTTCTATCACCTTTGATGTAGCCTTCTCTGACTTGTGATATGCAAGCGGCATTGTCTTCAAAAATGACTGTTGGAATATCTGTGATAGAGGGTAGAACGCAAGAGCTTCTAATATGTCCGATCAGTGATCGTAGCCAGACACATTCCCGGCTGGATTCATGCAATGCAATANCCTAGAGGGACAAAACCTTGGCAAAGGAAAAAGAGTACAGCGCGATAAGGTCCAGTCAGACAAATTCAGGCAGCAAAATACTCCCCCTGATTGAGGAGGCACTCAAGTCAGTCTGCGTAATGATACATCCGTCTCATGCCAATACCATGAACCAGCTTTTTGAACATTGCCGCAGGCAGAGACTTGGTGAATAGATCAGCAAAATTCTCACAGGATTGTATCTGCTGAATATCAATCTCACAGTTGGTCTGGAGATGGTGAGAATAAAATAANGCTTTGGGTCGATCACAAGATGTCGAGGTCTCGATCTGGAGAGTGGTAGAGACTCGTGCTGATAACGTGTATAATTTCTGGGCACACATAATATATGTCGTGAGAAGTGGGAAGAGGATATTACTTATTCACTCATACATACTCATTGTACAATATATATCTCTCTGAGGACTCAACATACAAAGCTTGATTTATCGTACAAAACTCACTGACTTCTCTCTGGAACATATAAACTAAAGCCTTAGTTATCATATTACTTACAAAGGCTAACATATATATATATAGCATGGGATGATAAGGATGCATGGATAGATTTAAAGGCAAACATGACGCATGTCACATGCATCCACCGAAAGATTATGGACAGCCACCTCCTTCATGCAACATCCACCTCTTGGCTATAACAAGTTTTTGGTAAATGAGATTTCTTAGATAGCACCCATATATTGATGGGTTCACTCCTCATGTCACGCCTTCAAATTTTCCAAGGACTTGCATAATCTTAAATATAGCTTCTGTCAAAAATGCTCTCTTTGTTATAATTTTGGGCACACAAATATATATCGAGAGAAATGGGAGAGCTCTTATATAACTTATCTCTCTGTGAGCTTACAAACCAACGTACTATCTCAACTTAACTTCACTCTATTACGTACAATGTCTTTCTGTTAACTTAGTATATATCTCCTATTGATTACACTAATAACACATATATATAGGTGAAGAAGGTGAGGGAAGGGAGCATGCATGATAACACGTTCATGCAATGCTGAATGGATGCCCACTAGACACCACATTGCACATGCAATGGTGAATGGTGGGCAGCCCACGTATAACACTCTTTATGCTTTGTATGATTTTCGAAGTAGGTTTTTAGTGTAGACAAACTATTTTCCTGTGTTTGTTTTGTTATATTTGACATATACCAAGGAGCATTTCATGTGCTTTAGGTGCAAAAGTTGAAAACTAGGACGCCTTGACAGCTGCGAGAAATCTCAAAAAAGTAGGATAATGGCTTATTTTTTGTGACGAAAATCGTCTAATCTACATCAATATCTTCTTTTGGATCATATTCATGTGGGTTCACATGCTAGTGTAAAGTGTAAACTAGTGTAAGAGTAATTGTAAGTGTTAATCGAGAAAAAAAATGGGTTGTTACCCATCTAATACCTTTACATGGCACAAATGCATAGTGTTTGTTTATTCGGCAGTGCTATTCAGATCGAATGGTTTTGGGACAAAACTCAAACCGAATTAATTGTATCCAAGGTCTCATCATCCTCATAAAAAATATCAATTGGTTTGAATTTTGTCCTAAAACTTACAAAAAAGAGAAAGAAAGAAGACATGTATGTATATATGTTGGTTGTGTTTCCACCAGAAATATGGCAGCTTGCATGGTTGTTAGTTGTTTCCCATCTATCACTCTTAAATCCAACGGTTTTTCTTCACTTTACATCTAAATCCCGTGGTCCACTTACAATCTAGTAACCTCCTAAGGCAATCTCTCCCCTCTATATTCATCTTAAGAGGTCTTTCATCTTAACCCTTGATTTCAATCATTGGATGGTTGTAATCTACTAACAAATTATGCTGATGTCATAAGTGAAAGGAGTACCTTGTTAGCTGAATCAAACAGCCCAACAATCCGTGTTGATGATAATTAATCAGGGCGGGAATCTTCAATCAGATTCAGGGAGTAGATCCTATGTCCCCATTTGCATGTGCCCTCTATGTGTTTATGTTGATTTAATTTGAATCAACGTCTAATTATTTTGTAAGATTATTATCCTTGCTATATTGATCACTCTCGCAAAAATCAGTCATTTCTAGAACTTTTAACCCCATCAGATGTTGATCTGAAAAAAAAAAATGATGCTAATGAACAGTTTATTTTCAATCAACTTTTGATTGTATTAGATGTCTTTAGAATAAATTAGTTTTTTGTAAGAATGATTTATATGGCGAGGAGAACAATCTTACAATTAAAACAAAAACGTGAGCAATAAAGAGCATATGCAAATGGGAACAGAGGATCTGCTCTCGTTCTAGACCTATTAGGGCATCCCAAACGTTTCCATAGATAGTGGTTCTTCAGTCTCACTCTTGGGTGACAATCATTCTTGTTAATTACTAATTGAAGACATTAAAATGTTTACTTGATTGAAATTTGAAACGTTGCCTCTCCCTGCAAGTACTGTTAATTTGTTGGAACATTCTTTTTTTTTTTAAGGAGAAAAGATTAAAGCTTTATTGATAATGGGAAAAAAATCCACAAAAGTGGTTACAATAAAAAGAAAAAATAATTAGGTATCAATAATTGCTTCCCATCTCAGGACTAGATCATCAAAATGATAACCCTTGAAAGAGTTGGAACTTGGAAGAGTTTAAAAGTTCATCTATAAAAAAAAGGGGAATATTAACCTAACAGAGCTTTCATATATACTTCAGACTCCTTCAATTAACAAGCGAGTCCAGAATCCAGATCCTCTGGCTCCATTCTGCATGTCCCTCCCGTGTCCCTTAGCTAGCTAGGTGACAACGGTCCTTCCACTAAATACATTTAATGTTTACTTAACCTCAGTTAACCTTACTTAACTCTGTAAATCGAACCTATATTCTTCAACAATCTTAATACAAGTTTGGTTTCTTGAAAATATTTCTTATTATTTCCAGCATGCATATCATGAGGTGATTCGGGTCTCTTAGAGCACCGGACTAATCCTCATTGACCACCACCTAAGTAGGGGTGTCAATGGGTACCAAAGTACCCAGAACCGAACCGGTACCGGAACCGTTTTTTGCAGTTCCGGGACCTCATTTTGTGGATCCGATAAAGTTTGGATCCATTTCGGATCTACCCATTTTGGATCCATTTAATTTCGGATCCACCCAACGGGTACCCGCGGGTACCCGGTTCCATATAAATTTTATCTTTTTTTAATTAAAAAAAGAAATCAATGACTATTATATAACAAATTTCATAATAAAATAAATTTTATAATTAAATAAAATACGAAAATACAAAAGACAAATAGGTTTTATGTGAAAAAATAAAAAAATAATAATTAAAAAGGGGTATCGGGTACCCGCGGATCCTAGCGGTACCGGATCTGGAACCGTCCTGTTGACACCCCTACACCTAAGTCAAAGAAACTAATCAAATACTATAATTTCTGACATGTGATTGGCACTAAGGGGAATCAAACCCTCAACCTCCTATTTGTGAGGTGAGTGCTCTACCACTAGGCCACCCCCATTTAGTATGTGATTTCTTTCGGTACATTTCAAATGCTATAAAACCAGGTTCACTTTATCAATTTTGGTGCATTTTATTTTGAGGAAGTTTTGATTGCCCCTTAAATAGAAATCTATATATATTTGTTAATTTAATATTCTTTAGTAGACTTTAATTGAAATAAACCAAAGGATCGAGTTGGTAGGATGATTATAACCAACTCATAGTTTGGCGTCATCTATTTCTAATTGAATTTGTTTCTTGTCAATGGTGCCTCTAAGTGCCTCACGGTTAGACCTTCATTTAAAACAATTTACTTTGTATGGACTTTTTATACTTTAATTGAAATAAACCGAATTAATTGTATCCAAAATTGGCTTATGGGCCCGCATGGAGGCGAACTAACGACTAATTTATTTCGCCATATAGATCATTCTCAAAAAAACTAATTTATTCTAAGATATCTAATGCTATCAAACATTGATTGAAAATAAACAGTTCATTATCATCATTTTTTCCGATCAACATTTGATGGGGTTAAAAGTTCTAGAAACAACTGATTTTTTGCGAGAGTGATCTATATAGCGAGAAGAATAATCTTATAAAATAGTTACACATTGGTTCGAATCAAATCAACATGAGCACATAGAGGTCACGTGCAAATAGGAACAGGGGATCTGCTCCCTGAATCTGATTGAGGATTCCCGCCCTGATTAATGATCATCAACACGGATTGTTGGGTTGTTTGATTCAGGTAACATGGTACTCCTTTTACTTATGACATCAACATAATTTGTTAGTAGATTACAACCATCCAATGATTGAAATCAAGGGTTACGATGAAGGACCTCCTAAGATGAATATAGAGGGGAGAGATTGCCTTAAGTATTAGGTTTTGGCAAAATATCAACAGGGGGATGTAGTATCAACAGGGAGAGATTGTTGGAGCTGATGAAGTTAAAATCGACAGGTTAGTGGAGTATCGATACCCGAGTTTGTGGGTATCGATACCAGTTTAGGGGGCACTTCAGATGCCTCTAGTATCGATACCCAACAAAAGGGGTATCAATACTTACTGGAGATTTGTTGCGGGAAGTAGTTTCTAAATTGTGAAAATTGTTATTTGAGTCCTTTTGGACTTGGGATTCTTCCTATTTCGTGGAGAACTCTTGTAGGCCTATAAATAGGAGTTTATTAGGGTCTTCTAGGTATAGAGATGGAGGTGAGAGCAATATTTGTGAGAGCTTTCAACCTTGAGGATTTGACAGAATCCTTGTAAGGGTTGTGAGGCTTGGGGCTTGGGTTGCTTTTGAGGTAAGTCATTGTAACTGTTTTTCATTATTTTTATTATAGTGAAAAGAGTTCATCGTCCTCCGTGGATGTAGGCAACCCTGCCGAACCAAGTAAATCTTGTGTGTTGTGGTACTTATTTATTTTCCCATTTTATGTTCTTAGTTTGCATTGTTTGATTGTTTATCTTTTATTTTTGGTTGAATTGATCCCTAAATCCTAACAAACTGGTATCAGAGCTTTTAGGGATCTTTTAATTCGTTCTTGAGATGGCATCGAAACATGTGAAGGTTACGAACTCTTGGTTCGATGTGGAGAAATTTGATGGAAAAATAAATTTTGGACTATAGCAAATCCAAGTGAAGGATTCGCTAATTCAACAAGGTTTGCATAAGGCTTTGAAGAGAAAACCAGCGGACATGAAGGACAATGAATAGAAAGAATTTGATTTACAGGCTTATAGTGTGATTCGATCGTGTTTGGCACCAGAGTCACATACACAGTGTTGTATGAGGAATCGGCTGCATCGTTATGGACAAAGTTGAAGACATTGTACATGATGAAGTCTCTATCAAGTAGGTTATTTCGGATGAAGTAATTGTATCATTTTCGGTACAAGGATGGTAAGGCTATGAACGAGCACATTAATAATTTCAACAAGTTGGTTTGTGAGTTATTGAATGTGGGTAAAGTAGTGGCTGATGAGGCACTAGCTATGTTACTACTATGTTCTTTTCCCGACTCATATGAACCGTTAGTTCAGGAAATCTTGGATCCTAAGGAGAAGATCAAGTTAGAAGAGGCTACATCAGCCCTTTTATCGGATAAATTCAAAAAGATAGATGTAAGAGAGAACAATCAAGCAGTAGGCTTATTTGTGAATGGTAACGAGAAGAAGTCCAAGAATAAGTAATTTGGAAAAGGAAAGACCAAGAAAGAGATTGAATGCTATTGGTGTCATAAGAAAGGGCATATGAAGAGAGATTGTCCCAAGCTAAAACCTAGGGACGGATGGGGACCAAGTTCGCAAGCAGCAGTAGTTGAGGATGAGTCAAATGCAGGAGAGGTGTTGACAGTCACGACGGGTGATCATTGAAAAGTATAGATTCTTGATCCTAGTTCTTCTTATCATGTGTGTCCCAATAGAGACTTGTTCACTTCTTACAGAGAGTTGGATGGTGGTTCAGTTTTGTTTTGCAATAACCATGCTTGCAAAACTATTAGCATCGGAACAGTTCAAATCAAGACCAATGAGGGTAAGATGAAAATCTTATCTGAGATTAGGCACATTCCTGAACTAAATAAGAGTTTGATTCTCACTCGATGTGTGGTGCCCCGTCTTTCGATCGGCTGCCTTCTTCCTTCTCACCACGCCTCTCTCTTACAGAAAGAGAAAGATCAGGGATACCGAGGGAACCTGAGGCATACGAATCATTCCCCGATCGAGGGTTTTCACCTTGTGTCAGCGTGTCCCCACCCGTCTGGGAGGCCTAACCATTGCTACCGTAATTTTCTCTTAGGTCCTCCTACTCGAAGGGAAAGCCTGCTCCCGCACCCTCCTCTTTGGAGGCATGGATTTCTTGACGGCAACGTTCATTGATTGAAAGTATCCTTTTTGTTTGTGTGTGCATGTGTATATCTATTCTGTAGATGTTTCTCTCTTTCCTTCTTTTAGCGTATTTTTCTGGTCACTTTGAAAGAGTAAGGAAAGTCTCATCTTTTGTTTAATACTATAGAGTCACCACCTGAATTTGAAGGGCGTCAGGTCCCTCTTGATTAAAAAAAGGCATTATCTAGTCTCTTTAAAGAGAGACCAAGTAACATCTGTTTTTATACCTATTCTTGCTTACATGCCTTAGTGCTCGGGAGGGCTTTGGTGGATTGTTTATGCTCTGGCAGATCTCTGTATCTCTTGCCTTTAGAATTTTTTCATACTAGTGATTGGGCTACAATTATTCCTCATTTGGAGAGAATTTAGCATTCTCATGGGGAATGGCCGTAACTCAAATGATGTGTCCTTATTTGAAGGAGCATAAGAAGATTGTGATTGACGAGTCGTGACGATGATGCGTCCTTATTTAAAGGAGCGTGAGAGGATGATGGTTAACGAGTCGTGCCGGTTTTTGTAAGTGGAACCTCCTCGTGGGCGGAGTTCCCTCATTTCTCTCCTTACTTTGAAGGAGTTTTGAAAAGAGATTGATTAACGAATCGTGTCAGTTTTGTAAAAGAAACCTCCTCGTGAACGGAGCATTGATGTTTCTCTCCTTATTGGAAGGAGTTTTGAAGGTATTGACGAGTCGTGTCAGTTTTGCTTGAATCCTCCACGAATTGATCATCATATCAATCGTAGAGTCTTCTCTCATTTTGAATTGGGAAGGTTTGCCATCCCGAAGATTATCTAATATAATGTAGTGTACTATGGAGTCATACTAGAGGGCATGCTCCCTTAGAGACACGCTACATTGATACTACCTTGACGATAACAATGAGTTTTTATTTTGTAGGTTTATTATTTATTGCTTTTAGAAAAGAATTACAATAATTGAATGTATTATCTTTGAACAATGAATCGTAAAGAGTTTAAAAGTATTGAGTATATACCTGAGCGCTTCCTAGATTTTGACCGAAGATTTGGGCAGAGGTTCATTACTATTTCTCTTATTTTCTAATTTCGATAGGTTTCTGACGGATTCCTAATTGATCTCTCGTTCTCGTCCCGAAGGCAGCAGGTAGTCATCGAAGTGATTATCGAGCTTTAAAACTAGAAAGTGTACGTGACCTAGAGACAATTGTATACAAAATTCAGAAATTCGAAAGTGGATCGAACTCTGAGCGAAAACCTTCTCGAGATTCAGAAAACAACAATGGAAAAATAGATCTAAAGCCAAAGTGAACTCCAAGGTATTTCTGAGATCCTAAAATGAAGAAGTGGAAGGTCCTATTTATAAGACCCTGGATCTGTACTAGGCACATCTTCAAGATGCGCTCAGATCCTAGAGATCTGAGTTGATCCGTGGGATCTGGGTCTAAGTCGGTTGCCACATGGCAGCCCCTGGTTAGGCGGTTTAGCTTTCTGTGCGGGGCCTTCTTGGGTGTTTTGAGTCTTTTTCGTGTCTTCCGGGTGTTCCGAGTTCCTTTTCGAGGTTTTTCGTTGTCGATTCCATGTTTTTTGGACTTTCCGAGTGTGTTTTCGGGGGATTTCCGGAGCTTTGTGAAGAGTTTTCGGATGTTTGTGGGGAGTTTCTGAGGCTCTAGCTCAGGTCTTAACTCTTTCGCCTTGTTTCGACTCTTTCGGGTTCCGTTTACAGACTCTGTTTGACTGGTTTTGACAGAATCACTGAGGTGCTCTGAGTGAACCAAATTTAATTGTCTACACGGTGCTTTGGAGTCCAAGGGCTACAAATTTGTGGCTGAAGGGGGATTTCTAAAGGTTAGATTCAAACTCAAGGTTGGTAATTCAAGACGAGAGGAAATGAAATCTATATTTTCTTTCGGGATATACAATAGTAGGTGGATCCGCTGTGGGTATCGAAGATAATAAAGAATCTAGCCAAGCAAAGCTATGGCATATGCGACTGAGGCATATGAGCGAGAAGGGGTTGGATGTGTTGTACAAGTACGGGGTGCTTGACAAATTGAAAGATTGTCTATCGATGTTTTAAATGTGTACTACCATTGTTGAGAGATTGTGTATGTTGGTCGAACCAGTACTAAAGTTAAAAGTGTGATATAAGTGCCTTGTGTGGGATTGAATGAGGAACTACGTTAAGCTTGATCCTTTTTTGGTTACGTAGGCAGCTACAGTGCGATTCAACATAAAAATATAACAAACTCATCTTTGTTGTTTTTGGTGTTGGTGAATTAACTTTTGCGTTTCTTTGAATGTAAAAGTTAGTGTGACGTTGATTGAAATTTTATAAGTTATATTTTATTTGGACTTAATTTTAGATTGAAAATTATAGGTTTGGTTGTAAGGTATCGAATCATAAGTTTGGATTCGGGTTTGGACAATAATTAGAATTTGGGGTGTTACAAGCCTTTAAAATTTTTTATATTTTATAGACGCCTTGTGAAATCATGCGACTGTGACATAATACTCGATAGAAATTTGAACCAATTGTTCTAAACTTTTTGCGCACTAGGAGCAGCTACAGTAGTCGTTCAATGGAAGTATGTTTCATGAAAATACGTTCATTTTCACCATTTTCTATGGAATTATGTTCCTTGTGAAGACAAAAAAAACGAAATATGAGCACCTATTACAAATTAAATTATCAATTATACACTTGTAATCGAATAGAGCCGATTATCAATTAATAAAGATAAGCTTCATGCACGTGCATTGTATATGTTTACTTTGAGCTTGTTCTTTAGTTCTAATTATTATTTATTAACGTATATGTAACTCATTTAATATTATAGTAGAGTTATTTAATGCTTGAGTTTTATTTAGTACCAATTATGCCCTCCATTTGATAAATAATTTACAACTATATAAATGCAATTTGCTTATAGAAAAACATATTAGGGTATTTTAAGAAATTTTGACAAAATAGACTTCACTCAAGTATTTCTATTCCGTATTAGTATAAATAGAACAATGCTACACGTACATCCAATTTGACTTCTACATTAACAAAATACTGGTGTGGTGAGATTTTGAGCTCAAAATCTCGTCACATCTTCTAACTCAAATTTAACCGATTTTATTGCATTGGGAATCGTGTCCTCACATTAAGTAACTTATCCTTCTAACTATTAATTTTTTCACTCAATCCGATTCCAGCGGCTTCCGTCAATGGAAAGAAAAATTTGTATCCATCTCCGGCAACAGTTAAAGCACATGTCACACCCCGATTTTCGGTACTCTAAATCCGACCCGATTAGTCGAGTCCGAAAACTAAGGTGTGATTAGTGTAATAGAAGTGTAAGTAAAAATATCGAATAAAACTCATTTACTTTACTTTTGAAAGACAATGAATTTAAAAATATTTTGTTAATGGTTTACTTCAGTCAACATTTGTTATCTTAAAGTAAGGTCCAAGTCAACCAAGTCCAAGTAAAGATCAACTTAAGTCTCTACCTAAGTCAAAGTCAAGTCAAGTCAACCAATATTTAGGTCAACGTTCATTGACTCGTAAAAAACATTCCAAATCAAAGAAAAATAAAAATTTAATGTTTGAATACAATTTCTGTTTCAACTGCGCACAGTTGAGTAAAATGGACGTATCTATTTAACTGTAAATCCAAATTTTATAAATAATTTTATTATAGAAACTAGATTCACAGATATACAACTTAACCAAAAATAGCCAGAGGCCAATTCCGATCAAAAGGGGCCCAAATATGCGTCTAAAGTACTGATATGGACTTGTAAAAACTCAAAAAATATAATTTCAGTTTTTTAACAAAGTTTGTAAAATCAGTAACTTTGAAAAGAAATTACTCTCTAATCAGAAATCCAAAATACACGTTATAATACCTTTTTGAAAAGGAAAAACCAAGAGTTATAACTTTGTTAGAAACAGACTCGGCTCAATTTTGACCGGAACATGTCCAAAATTACCATTTTGTAAATCTGACAATATAAATTACGAGATTTATACAATTTCGTATAAAACTTAATTAATTAAATTATTTATGATGAAAATTAAATGTAAATTAATACATCAATTATACAATTTAAAACTTAACATCTAAGTTCATAAGAATGTTAAAACAATAAGAATTAATACAAAATAACCCTTATCCCAAGTGATATAATACTAGTTTAATCTATCAGTTATATTTATACAAATTTGATAACACAAGCTATCTGCTTCTTAATCTGTGCATCTTGAATGCTTCACCCACAACATAACATGTGGGGGGAATTTAGGAGTGAGTAAAACTCAGTAGGTGTAAACTATCCAAAAATATTATATTCAAAATATGCAAAAATCACCATATTAATGCATCAAAAAGAGATTTTTCTTTTTAAATAATTAACCATTATTTTAGGTCCATTACATCGGTTTCCACCGTCTCCTCAAGTCGGAACTCAACGATACCTACAGGTGTTATGGGAGTCTCCTATTACCGATACCATCTAGATTGTTTTTAATCTAGATAACAAGTTATTATTAAACTTCTTTTAATTCATTTTTCTTATGAATAAAACTTCAACCCTTGCAATAAGTAAATAAATGTACCCATGCAAAATAAATACATTTTATATGCATTTTCATAACAAAAATATAAAATAAGATTTTGTTTATAGTAGGGATCCCACCTACCTTATTCGCTATCTCCAATTCAATAATGTAGAGCATTGAATTTCTATAACCTTGTTGATATATGTAATATAAACATTTTGTAATTAAATGGGGTATAAAATAAACTGGAGACATGTTATTAACAGAGAGATATATGAGGGAAGAGGGAAGAAAGAGTTAGTATAAGTGGGAGAGAGAAGGGAAGAAACGGGAGAGGTTTGTGAGGAGAAATGGTAAGGAATTAGGGGTTTAAATAGGAAATTTTAATATTATTTTATTAATATTAATATTTAATAATAGAATAAAATATTATTTCTTTTTTCATTTTTTTGACTAACATGGCAGCCCATGTTTTTTTTCTAGCAGCCCATGTTTCTAATTTAATAAAATATTATTATCAATATTTTATTAATTAATTAATTAAATTTTTTTTTAGAAAACTCTAGTAAAGTATACTATATGTTTCCATGAAATTTACAATTCATGTAATAAATTTTATTTTTATTTTAAATCACTATACCCAAATAGGTATACTTAAAACTTGGTTCAAATATAAACTTCATATATTAAAATTTCAGGGTATTACATTATTACCCCCTAAAAAGAATTTCGTCTCGAAAATCCATTCCAACCAAAAGGTACAACATACTTAGAAAATAACTTGTATTTTATATGCATCTCGGATTTAATCTCGATTTAAACCTAATTTCCATTTGTCGTTGTCTTGCTTATGAATTTTCTTTATTAAATTTACGATGTGGTGAAAATTAAGATCGTCGGGGAATACATGATTTGGTGTGAATAATCACCCAGTGGTTAACCTCCTTCATTGTTTCTTTTTACCGAGATGGTTGCTCTGTCCTAGATGATCAGTCCAAACAGTGCCATCCTATGTAGTATGTGGCACAGATACAGAGAACCAACTGTTTTTCATCACACTTCTATCGCCATCCATTATCTCAAAATAACACCACATATCCACCGTATGTAAAAACGTTATATTTTCTTTTTAATATTCTTGCAAAATTTTGCATACGAAAAAATTGTCTTGGTGTTTGTATCCTCGATATTCGTCCAACAGTTTTGATTAATTAAATTTTAATTGAAGCATATAAACTTCACATTTTCTTCCTCGAAAAAATAACTTTAATTATTTAATCAAAGAGCAAAGATTATCTTTCTACTAACTTGAAACAGTATAATGTTATCCGATATGATGCTAACTTATCCACTTCCAAGATTACATCATATCTAACCATCTCAAATGAGATCAAACCAACAATTGGTTCCTAATTAATAAATCAGATCACACAATCTTATCTATTCAATAAGGTCAACCGACTTTCTTTAAGAAGTCAATAACATAGTATAAACTCAAAATTTCTAAGCATTAACTCACAATGTATCAAGAAATGCCAACGCATAATTATATCATTGTAATCGTGTTAGCTTTAAGTTTAGTTGACTAATAGATCAAAAGTGTCCTCAACAGAAAAATATTTCTTAATGTAACTTCGAATGAATTTATTCTTAAAATGAAAGTATTTATTCAAAGCCTAGATATGTTCGAATATCGAAGCATTCAAATTTGTTATCCTTCACAAATATTGTGAAACTCATTTGCTCATTGTGTCACATCATTTTCTACTAACTTCTTTAAATTAGAATGGTTCTAAGTGATATTTCATACTTCGATTTTCGGACTTGGCTCGAGGTATAGCAAAACTATATGTTAAAACATTCAGTAAAACTATTTGTTTCACTTTTAAAAATAATTTTCGGAGTTAATTATGCACAGTTGACAACAATCACTGTAATTACCTAACCGTTACTCAAAATGGTATAATTGACCTTATTTTGAACACTAGTTTTCAAGAGCTAAAATTTTCTCTAAAATAAGTCGAAATCAATTTTTACTATAAGATATTCAAAATAAGTCATAAGTATACATACAGTCTTGTATACCAAAATACGTATTTTATACACCACACCTAAAAACCAAAATCAAACTTTAAAATTTTGCTCCGATTAATCCCTTTGTCGAAATTAAGTGAAACTAAAGCCAAAAGTTTCATGACTATCTCTAGTTTCAATTTAGATAGCAAAATTTATAATATTTTAATTAAAAAATTATTTTTTTCTATTCTTAGGGTTTCCCAAGGGTGCTCGTACCCCTTGGTATCTTGCCCTTTAAAAGGGGAGGTTTAGAGCAAAGCCCCCTTAACCTCGAACCGCGCCGCTCCTCGTTGATCTTCACTGTTCCGTTCTTGCCGTTCTTTCCCGTCGTACATTCGAGCTCTCTCTTCACCTTTTTCCTCTTTGTACTCCGATCTATCTTCGTCGATCGTTGATTTTGCTCAGGTGGAATGGATTTATTTTGGTGTTACTTCATTCTTATGCTTCTGCTCCAACTGTGCATAACGTTCATGATTGCGTTCACCGTGCGGGTGATATGGGTTGCTTGATGGTTTGTTGTTGTAGGGAGGTGGCCGTCGATGAGATCGTCAGTAGCTTCTAACGTCTCGCGGTTGTGTGTTTTTTTTTTCGTTGTTATTGAAACCTCCTCCTTTTGTAATGATTTCTCCTTGAATCAATAAAGATCAGTTACCTTTTCAAAAAATTTGTATGTGTTTGTAAGAGAAATGAATGCCCAAAAAAATAGTCGCCGGAGAGTTCGAACAGGTAAAAAAAAATGACCGATCACACCAGCTGGTTCGAACCACTGATATACGATACTATTCAAATATATGTTACTATTCTTATATGTTTAATTACTCACTTATAAAATCATTAGTCTTGCATTATTTGCAAATCTAATTCAAGTAGTACAAATTCATACTTTAGTATTCACGTGTACGGTATTATTTCGCGCGTATATACTATTTAAGTAAATAATCACTACTTACGTGTACCATACTATTCATAGAATATTATTCACTAAATCATATAGTATGATTCGTATACAATTTGTATAATATACTATTCATCAATTTCTCATCATAAAAGTTAATTTATGCACTATTAGTCAAGGTCACTATTCCTATGACACTATTCACATATACGGTATTGTTCACGTAGACGACATTATTAACAACTATTTGCACTATTTATCAAATATTCTTATAGAATATAATTTACATATTATTGTCACTTTGATACTACTCTCTAATCAGAAATCCAAAATACATGTTATAATACCTTTTTGAAAAGGAAAAACCGAGAGCTATAACTTTGTTAGAAATAGACTCGGCTCAATTCTGAGTTGAACATGTCCAAAAATACCATTTTGTAAATCTAACAGTATGAATTATGGGAATTATACAATTTCATATAAAACCTAATTAATTCAATTATTCATGATAAAAATTAAATATAAATTAATACATCAATTATGCAATTTAAAACTTAACATCTAAGTTCATAAGAATGTTAAAAAAAATAAGAATTAATACAAAATAACCCTTATCCCAAGTGATAGAATAGTTGTTTAATCTATCAGTTATATTTATACAAATTTGATAACACAAGCTATCTGCTTCTTAATCTGTACATCCTTGAATTCTTCACCCTCAACGTAAATTGTGGGGGAATTTAGAGGTGAGTAAAACTCAGTAGGTGCAAACTATCCAAAAATATTAGATTCAAAATATGCAAAAAATTACCATATTAATGGATCAAAAATAGATTTTTCTTTTTAAATAATTAACCATTATTTTAGGTCCATTACATCGGTTTCTACCGTCTCTTCAAGTCGGAATTCAACGGTACATGCAGGTGTTATGCGAGTCTCCATGCAAGATAAATACATTTCATATGCATTTTCATAACAAAAATATAAAATAAGATTTTGTTTATAGTAGGGATCCCACCTACCTTATTCGGTATCTCCAATTCAATAGTGTAGATTATTGAATTTCTATAACCTTGTTGATATATGTAATATGAATATTTTGTAATTAAATGGGGTATAAAATAAACTGGAGATATGTTATTAAGAGAGAGATATATGAGGGAAGAGGGAAGAGAGAGTTAGTATAAGTGGGAAAGAGAAGGGAAGAAATGGGAGAGGTTTGTGAGGAGAAATGGTAAGGAATTAGGGGTTTATATTGGAAATTTATAATATTATTTTATTAATATTAATATTAATATTAATATTTAATAATAGAATAAAATATTATTTCTTTTTTCAATTTTTTTAACTAACATGGCGGCCCATGTTTTTTTTCTAGCAGTCCATGTTTCTAATTTAATAAAATATTATTATCAATATTTAATTAATTAATCAATTAAATAAATTTTTTTTTAAGAAAACTCTAGTAAAGTATACTATATGTTTCAATGAAATTTACAATTTATGTAATAACTTTTATTTTTATTTTAAATCACTATACCCAAATAGGTATACTTAAAACTTGGTTCAAATATAAGCTTTATATATTAAAATTTCAGGGTTTTACAGCACAGATCTGTCCATCTCCGGCAACTAAGTCAACTTTTTTTTTTTTTTTCATATTTTGAAGCACTAAATCCTTAGATCCTTTTTTTTGTACCGCAGATCTGTTTAGCAACAGCAAGCTCTCAATACAGTAAAATCGGTCAAATTTAGGTTAAAAGACGTGACGAGATTTTAAGCTCAAAATCATGTCATATTAGCATTCCGTATAGCATTGTTCATATAGATATTGATATAGTTCGATTTGTTAAGGTCAAATCACATTAATTCTAATATATCATTAGATAGGATAAAGTTAAAATTTATAATCTTTAGTAGAGCTGAATTATTAGTTGATTAGTTATGTCATTCTAGGATATTTGTAAAATGAAGATTTGATTAATAATGATCAATTTTATGTAAAATATTTACACCAAAAGAGTAAGTTCTTTAAAAAAAATATTGAAATCAATGTACGAATGGACCTAAACTACTAAACTTAGCTACAAGTGAAAAGTCTGCAACACTTTCTTAATCGATCTGAAACAACTAAAAAATTCATATTTCTTTCGAAATGTAGTTTCTCTGATCTTATTTGCTAAATTAATTCATCTTAATTTTAATCTCTTTTTTTAAATATTTAATAAATAAGAATTAAATTTAAAACTAAAATTTGAGGTTTATTTGACATTGTATTATTTGATGTAATATATTTAAAGATTAATGATGCAATATATTTAAAGATTAAATTAATTTTTTATATATGCATTTATTTTTTGATGATAGGACTATTGTCTAGTTGAAGGTAAAAGTAAAGTTATAAGTAATAAAATGTCACTAACTAACGAAAAAAGGGAGAGCGAAATCATCAACTAGCAAGCACTAGAAGATCAATTATCGATCACAGGAAGTACTGATATAATCTTTTATTATGCACGCCTTCCAACATAGTTAAATTTATTCGTTGTAAACGAAATTTGAACCTAAGTTTGTGCTATCAACAACAACAGACTTTACCAAATAAGTTAATATGTGACAATTTAATTACCTCCTTATATAAAATATATTTGTTCTTAATTTTATTTTGAATCAAATTATAAAAATTATGTTCATCATTTACAACAATCTAAACCAATTAAGAAATTTTAGAATAAAGAAACTTCATTTTAATTTTATTTTTTAAAGTATTTTAACACTTTAATTTAAGTAGAATCTATAAAAGAAAAGTCTAAGTTATAAATAACTTTAAGATAAACAGTAAGAGAGTAAAAGAAATCTAACACTCCATTTACTACATGGAGATATTTATGATTGCAACTTTAAAAAAAATAATGAATTGTAAATTTACGAGATCTACTATTGATAGTAGTTATATATTTTGAATATAATTTTTTTTAACTATACTTAAACGACAAGATAGAGAGAATCCTACCTAATATATGAATCGTACAATCATATTTTCTTTTAAAAGAGTTACACAACTTACTATTAAATTCAGTTATTATATTTTATAATTTCAACATTTAAATACTTAACTCATAATATCATGCTTATAAAGGCTTTTTATTTCATGTTATTAAATAAGCTAATGAAAGCTAGATTTTGAGTAAGTTTATTTTTATATTAATAATTACAAAATATTATTTTAAATAAATTTAGTTTTATTTTATTTTGATGACTCTGTGGTAGAATTTTTCTTATTCACAATTGTTAATTAAATGATTTCATATTTGTTTAAAATAAAATTTTTGCCTCATTTAATTTTAAATTTGTTAAATTATTTTTCAAATTTACGTATACTTCAAACATTATATATATCTATTTATTTCTCACTAATTAGCTTTAAATATATTGTAGTATATGTGTGCTTTCACATTTTTATTTAACTTTTAATACTATAAAATATATGTCAGTGAGAAACACATGTTTCACCTAAATTTAATCTAGGCAATTGTCAAATAATATTAAATAAAAAGTTATACCTACGTAATTTATAAGACTTAGTACTTTAATAAATAAATATTTTTTAGTTTAGTAGCAACGGTAATCTACTTAGAAAAGTAAACTCTTAACACTCTAATTTTCTTAATAGGTTTAAAAAAGTCTTTAAATATAATTTATAAATAAAGTGAATAGGATGAACGCACTACCTTGAAAATTAGTTTGATGGTCTAAAAAACAGTAGCATCTCTCGATTATATTATATGTATATATATATATATATATATATACATGAGAACCTAACTATAATTAAAGTCTTATAATTTACTAAAAGTACAAAAATGACAAATACTTTTGAAATCTAAGTTAAGTTCAACTTACTTAATAAGTTACCTAAAATGATAGGCTAAGAAATGTTAGGGTACTATTTATCGTTGACAATTGATTCTCTAGTGCTTACAAGTTGGTGATTTTACTCCATTTTATAAGTTGTTGCTAGTAAAATAAAATAATGTATTATTTATTTTGTATTTCTCTCTTATACTCTTAAACTTTTATTTAAACAATAGTTCTATCATAAAATATATATAGAAACTAAAAAGATAAAAATAAATTGATTTTTTTTAAATGATAGCTAAATTAACTATGGTCGTAAAAATTAAATATTGAGTAATGTTATAAAAACTAAAACATATTACAAAAATTGTTATTTAAAAATAGATGTTCTTAACAGTAAAAAAATATTAACCGAAAAAATAAAATTAAATAAAAGAAACATTGTATAAGTACGATTAATGATGCAAGAGAAACACTATTAATGATGTAAAGAATATTACCACTAAGGGGTATAAAAAGAAATATCACAAATAACATAAAATGTCACCACCAACGAGTAAAATGAAGGCCCAATAAATAATGTAAAGAAGCTACCAACTTGCGAGTATCGAGGGGTTATCAACTGATGAATATGTGGGAAGTCATGTTTGCTATTGAGACTAAAAATTTAATTTACTCAAAAATAAAAATGGGTCCTAACCCCTGATCCAAAGAAAAAATTGATAAAAATAATTTATTAATTAAAACTTAAGTAAGTATAGGAGTGTAGAGTGGGAACGTCTAATTAAAAAATGTAAAGTTCGGAACGTCTTCGGAGCACTTGCGTACATATGTGTATTTACATATATATTATTATATATAATGCTAAAATATCTGGCAAAATTATGATACAAGTTTTAAGCAGTTTATAATTAGGTTAACTTGTGGACCACGAATTAATGATATAAGTAAAGTTGCTTAATTAGGTACAAATGGGTACTTCCTCGTGTTATAATTACACAAGTAATAAGTTAGGGTAAGGGTTGTCGGAATCTAAAAATCTAATATAAAAATATATAGATCAAGAGATTGATGGATTGAAGGAGAATAGTGGGACAGAATGGAGCGAGTGCCACGTAATGGACAAACGACCATTATCTCACCTACTTTTTTATTACTTTTACCAACCTACCGATTTTAATTAACTTCTTCCAATTCAATACACCAATGACCATCTGATAGTGAAAACGATCATCAGATGGTCGTATGTCATTTTTTTTTAAAATTTTTGATCATCAGATGGTCCAAACGACCATCTGATAATCGTTTTTGCCTTGTCGATGATTTAATCATCGATCAACTACTGATCTACTAATTAATAGAAAATTGCTTGAATCCATAGATTCTTGGATCCCACTATCAAGTTGAAAATCAATGAATCTATGGATTTTTTGATCCCACTAAATTTATCCTTACAAAATAGTAATTTATCATGTTGCAATTATATGAGTAACAAGTTACAAAAGAATAGTTTATCATCTTAAAATACATGAGTAACATTCACTAGTGGCTAAAAGAGAAGTATTGACTATTTGGTTGCAAAATGGATAGTTTGTGGAGTAGAAATTATATAAGCAATAAGCACGAGAAGAATGGTTACTGATGCGTAACACAGATATAAATGAGCTAATAGCTTAATATTGTGTCTACCTAATAGTATGTGATTATAGTGAACCTAATGGGTGTAAAATTTAGTCATTAAAGATACGATGAATTTACTCAATCATAATAATAAAAAAATTCCTTTAAGGATATCTAAGTGACAAATACTCGTATTGAAATAACTCAGTGTAAATAGTCTTATATGTTATTCTCACAATAAAAAGTTCTTCTATTGTTAACTTATGTTAGCTATGCCGCAATGAGAATATAAAATTCTCTGGTATGGTAATTTATAATATAATATGCATTGAAAGTTATGTAAAATGATGTTGCGACACCAATTTACTTTATTGAACATACTTCAATGATGGAATCATATTTGAAGTAATTTGTTCTAATAATAGACTATAATACCAGAGGATTTTGGAATGATTTTTACGAAATCTTATAAAATTGTTGGAATAATTTTTTCTACATGATTTTGTATGCTTATGACTATGGAATGATAAGCATAGTTTTTAGATAAGTGTATGTTTGAGTAAAGATATTAAAAGGTTATCACCATTGGAGTAGAAAGAGAACTTACATAGTAGCAGAAGAATGTGTTGAGAATAGTCCCACATGGGAAGTAAAAGCCTTGCAAACTTAATATATAAAGATCATCACTCATTGCTAATTAATTTTGAGTTGGATACCAACAAACTTAATATGGTACTAGAGTAAGCTCACACGTAATAGGCCCAACAGCCAAACGTCACCCAATAGAGTTCCACGTGTTAGGCTCATAATAATGCCACATGTGTGAGGGCGTGTTGAGAATAGTTCCACATGGGATATGAGAGCCTTAGAAAATCAATACATAAAGATCTTAGAATACTTCATTCATTGCCAATCAATTTTGAATTGGATACCTACAAACTTAATTGTAAAGTGACAATAGTGGTGAAGATAAGGTACAGGTGATGTGGCAACATTGAGGTAGTGGTAATGTGGTGATTAAGGATAGAAATGGAGTAGGTTCGGGATGGATTATCCAATTTTCATTCCCATCCTGTTTACTAAATAATGAACCCATTCCCGTCCCGTTTACTAAAAGAGTCTTAGACGGGCCCTGATGGGGTCAAGACCAATAACTTATATAAAAAGTTTTTGTTTACAGAAAAAACACCTTGGCAAGCTAATTACAATTTTTTATATAGTAGAAACAATAAGTAGTTTTAAAATTTACTATTAATATGGAGTTAAGACCCAAATTTATTTTTATTTGAGTGGATTTTATCACACATTAGTTAGGAACTTCCTAGTGGCTTTACCTTGTATTATATTGCTTAAAGTTGAGAGTTGTACAAAGATAAATAGGGCGGGGCGAGGCGCACCATCAAAATCCACCCCGTCCTAAATCCTATAGGGTTAAAGTTTTTAAAATCATTATTGTTTAGTTAGGATTGGGTCGGGGGGGGAACCTACCCGGTCGGGACAAATTGCCATCCCTAGTAGTGATGTAGTTATGGTAGTGGCATGGCGATGGTGAAGTGAAGAGGTGGTTAGGTGAAGTAGCGGTGGTGCCAGTAGAAAAAACGATAAAACAAAATAGAATAAAACTAATTTACAAGTCGAGGATAAGTAACTTGAGAGAAGTTCCGCTACCCTCGAATTTTCCCTCACTTGCACCATGATTCGTGGCATTTAGATCCCTCTCTTTTAACACCCCAGATTTTAGATGACGTGGCAACATCAATTACAAAAAACCTGACCTGTTTTACATATCGAGGACTGACGTTCTGAGGCATTGAAACTTTGATGCTTGTTTGACCCAAACGTACTCGTTACCCCCCACTCCTTTCTCTCTCTCTCTTCTTTCTCTTTCCCTTTTCAGTTTTCTCTCTCAGACAAAACTCGTTGCTACCTTTACAAACACTAGCCATTATCGTCACCTCCCTTTTCTCTCTCATCCCCTCCATTTTTTACTACGATTACACTCTCACATTTCTCTCTCAATTCTCTCTCTTCTTTATCTTCCCCTAAAATTTCTCTAATCCCCGAACTGTAGAAGCTGTCGATGAGGGTCGTGGATTAGGGTTCCACTAAAAAAGACATATCTAATTGCTTTGAGAGAAGATCTCTTCCCGAGGTTTTTCAGGTATTTTTTTAAATTGGGATAGATCTACTGTTTAACTATTTTTATATATATTGTGCATCGATCCCATTTGCATTGATCCCATTTTTTATACTGTTTAGCTGTTTTTATTTTTTATTGTATATTCGGCATCGATCCCCAATTTATTTTTATACTACACCTAAATCATGCCATTACCATTGCTTCTGAACTACTCGTTTAAGTTACCAATATTTTCTCCTTCTATATTTAAATTTTGATTTCAATGAATAGAAATCGTTCAGCATCCCCCTAATGTTACGAAGCTTTTATGATATTAACAACCCAAAGAAAATCATTCTTCATATACATGTTCGGTTTAGAAGTGAATATCTGCAAAATAGAGTCTTCCAAGACTTGATGTGCTTTTCACTTTGCTAAAGTAGAGTAATCTACATCTGTTACTTTGCTGTAAGTTCCCTGAATCAGTTTTTTTTGTAAAGTTGCTGGAAGTTTAACTGAATTTCTAATAATTTAAAGTTGTAATACTAGAGATTTCAGTGAATATGTGTTACTAAACTTAATTTGTTGTGAGTTACAGTAGTTTGATACTAACTTGTGTTTTTTACTGTTAAATAGTATTTATCTTCGTTGGGATGGAAAAATATATAGGTGATCCATACGCAATACCATACATCTATTGCGATCAGTATTGCACAATAAATAAGTAGTACAAAGTACAACCCCTCGCGTCTCTATGCACAATGTCCAAATAATGTAGGTCTCATGATGTTATTGTTTTGAGCAATTATAAATGGAATAATGAATATATTAAAGTTGTACTGACTTATATATTTGTATTTAGAGGCCCGAAGAGTGTAAATTGGTGTTGGGTAGACGAGATTTGCATATGTATGCGGTAAGGGTCCATGCCAATTACTAACATCACATACCGCGAAAACGACTGGTAAAAAATTTTATTGTTGTCCTAAGTCATCGAAATATCCGGAGGTACCTAAGTTTAAATTTTTTTAAAGAACTATGTGTTAATTCGTTGATTGAAATATTATCTTATTTCAGTTAACATCATCTTCTATTTGTCTACTGTTGCTAGAAAAATCAAAAAAATTGTGGATTCCTTGCTTGGAAGGAATACCACGAAGCCACTATGCGATAATGCCTCTACGTCACAAGGGGAAGAACAAGGGAAAGAGCAAAGGGAAGTGGAAACATTAGTATAATAAGGATCCTAGGTTTTTAAAATTAAACTGGCAGCGGAATTAAAATTAGTTTAAAATTATTTCCTGGATCCCATATGCTACTTAATCGTTGTTAGGAATCTTAAGAAGGTTGGAGGATTATTACCTTTGAAGCGTGATTGATGAAGACACTATTTTGAAGTTCTCTTCTTCCGGCTTCAATCCACCAAAACGGATCTTCAAAATTGTTTCTCTTTCCTCCTCAAAACTAAACCCTACTTTTTGTATTAATGGAGGCTAGGGTTTTGCGATGCTTAGAAGTAATTAGGATTAATGGAGAGGGAGGGGATGGAGCCAACGATTTTTGCTAGGGGTGGTCCTTGCAAAAATCGTCCATCCCTTATGTATATATAAGGGAGGCCAACCTAACCCTACTTCAACTCCTAATTAGATCTAAACTGGGTCCCACTAAAATCTAGCTAATTAATTTAGTTTCCTAATTCTTTTATAACTCTTATAAAATTAAAAACTAAAATAATAATTACAAGTTGGTCCACTAAGGGCTTGTAGTTAAAAACTAAAAATTGGGTCTATAAGTCTCTACATCTGTGATGGAGATACATCACATCACTTACGTGATTGACTTTAGTATATTATAGTCTTCCCAATAACGTGTAGTTATCTAGACTACAAACAAAACATTCAACAATAAATTATATCTCTCTCCATATATAACACTTATATATGAATAATTCATCGAAAATAATAATCTCACTATGCATGTTAAATATGAAAAATTAAATTAATGATAAACCAAGTAACCATAGATGTCAAACATATTATTTTTAGGGCATAACCCCAATAATCTCCCACTTGCACTATAAATAATCAAATTTCTCTTTTAAACCAATCTCATGGACATGTGAATCAAAAACCTTCTGAGACAAGGCTTTGGTGAATGGAACAGCTAAGTTATCTGCCGAAGCAATCTTGGTGACAACAATATCACCCCGATTGGTGATATCTCTGACAAGATTGTATTTCCTTTGAATGTGCTTGTTGGCTTTGTGACCTATAGGTTCTTTAGAGTTCGCAACTGCTCCACTATTATCATAATAGAGAGTAATAGGCGGAGTAGCTTCTAGAACAACTATCAGATCTCGTAGAAATTTCTTGAGCCATACTGCTTCCTTAGCTGCTTCGTTAACAACTACGTATTCAGCTTCCGTGGTAGAATCAGCAATGCATTTCTGTTTGATGCTCTTCCAGCAGATGACTCCACCACCAAGCATGAAAACATATCTTGAAGTCGACTTCCTTTCGTCAACATCTGACTGAAAGTCAGAATCTGCATAACTAGCTGAAATTAGGTATGTTCCTTCGTATAGTAGCATATAATTCTTAGTCATTCGCAAGTTCTTTAGTATATGCTTTACGGCTGCCCAATGCATGCATCCCGGATTGGACTGGTACCGACTAACCATGCCTACAACAAAACTAATATCTGGTGGGGTACACAGTATAGCATACATGAGGCTTCCCACAACTGATGCATAGGGAATCTTTTCCATGTCTTCCTTCTCTTCAGGAGTCTTTGGACATTGATCCTTCAAAAGAGAAATGCCATGTCTGTATGGCAAGAATCCCTTGACAGAATCTTGCATTGAGAACCTTTCCAGTATTTTATCTATATAAGTGATTTCTCAGAACCTTTCTAGTTGATCCATATCAACTTGTTCTTGCATTGCTGGAGGATCATACAGAACATGTGGTATTTGTTCAACCTCTGGTAATGTTTGGTTCTGAAATTCCTGCACATTTGTGTGCCCAGCTCTGGATGATTCAAGGGCTTCAGCTGCGCCTTTGATCATTTGTCTAGATGAAGATGAAGATGAAGTGAGATGAGAAATTATGAATGACAAAGATGTAGAATGACTATACACTTGCTTGTTCACGGGATGTGAACCAGGTGTATATATTACTCCCACTGTCAAAGCATCCGATAATTCTTCAAGCACAATCTTACTCTGTGGTTTGTAGTTCAATATATATTCCTCCTCGCAAAAGACCGCATTTGTACTAACAAACATTTTCTGTTCTCTAGGATTATAAAATTGATAACCACGAGTTCCCTTTGGATACCCTACAAATATGATAACCTCTGACTTTGGTTCTAGCTTGCTAGACTTTCCTTTCAGCACGTGTGCTGGATACCTTCAGATGTGAAGATGTTGTAAACTAGGTTTACGTCCGGTCCACAACTCTCTAGGTGTTGTAGGAACTGCCTTACTAGGTGCCAAATTCAAAAGGTATGCTGCAGTTTCTAGGGCATATCTCCAAAAGGATAAGGGTAAGGAACTGTAACTCATCATGGACCTTACCATTTCTATTAGGGTCCTATTCCTTCTCTCTGCCACACCATTCTGCTGGGGAGTGCCCGGTGCAGTCAATTGGGATACTATCCCACAGTGGCGGAGCCAGGAACTTCTAATGGGTGGGGCACTTTGAAAACAGTGATTTTTTTTTTATAAAAAAATCATAGTTTTACAGCTACAATAACAATTTTTTTAATTCTTTTGTGGTACTTTTTTTACTTAATAGATAATTAAAATAAGGGGTTTTGAGAATTTAGTCCCTATTTTCTTAAGTCTTAGGTTTTTAATCCTTTGCATTAAAAACATTTATAAATTTAGTCTCTGGTTTAAAAAGACACAACTAACCATTAAAAACAATCTATTCCAAATAAATCCCTAATATCATCCCGTAAGATCTAAAACCTAATCACCTAAAAGCCCTAACAGTAAAACGCTGCCGACATTCCCCTCTTATTTTGGTTCTAGGTCTAACTTCCGGTAGCCGGTGAACTCCTCATCATTCATCCTCCTTCTGATTTCTTCTATTTCTCCGGTACTGGCGAACTCTTTCATAACTTTTCTCATCTCGTACTTCTCCGACTTCATTATATCTTTCAAAGTTCCGATCTCATCTTCTTCTCCGATGAAATTGCACTTCTTCGACGGATCTTCGATTAGCGGTAAGTTCTTCAACGTGTTTAAAATTTAGATTTGCAATATCCCATCTTCTTCTCTAACAAACTCATTCAGATGTGGAATTTTCTGAAATTGCAAGTTCAAACTTGCAATTTCTTAAACTAGCAAGTTCAGATCTTGAATTTATTGCAAGTTTGATATCTATTTTTCTCTCTACTTTCTCTCTTTCTTAATTTTTTCTCACCTAAATTACGATCGCAAGTTCAGATCTGTCGTTTCTGAAATTGTAAGTTCAAACTTGCAGTTTCTGAAAATTGCAAGTTCAAACTTGCAGCTTCTGAAATTGCAAGATCTCTAAGTTTAGATATGTAATTTCTCAAATTGCAAGTTTGATATCTATTTTTTTCTCTACTTTCTCTTTCTTAATTTTCTCTCATCGTAATTGCGATATCAAGTTCAGATTTGCAATTTCTGAAATTGCAAGTTCAGACTTGCAATTTCTTAAAATTGCAAGTTCAAACTTGCAATTTCAGATATGCAAGTTTAGATCTGTAATTTCTCAAATTACAAGTTTGATATTTATTTTTCTCTCTACTTTTTCTCTTTCTTAATTTTCTCTCAACATAGTTTGCGATCGCAAGTTTCAGATATGCAATTTCTCAAATCGAATGTTCAGATTTTTAATTTCTCAAATCGCATGATTAGATCTAAAATTTCTGAAATTGGAAGTTTAGATCTGCAATTTCTCAAATCACATGAACGATTTAATCAAACCTGATGAATGATTTAATGGAAGCAAATGAAGATTTTGTCGATTGAGAACTTTTAAGGATTATAGTGTTTGTCCAACTTAACAAAAAAAACTGTGAACAAGGGTACCTTAGGCATTTTTAAAAAATTAGTTTACACTTTTTTTAATTTTTAGGGACTAAAATCATAACACTATAATTTTTTAAGGATTAAAATCATAAAGTCTAAAATAATGAGGATTAAAATTATAAAAGTATTTTGGTGAGGGATTAAAATCATCGGTCCCCTATAAAATAAGGACTTTTTTTTACATTTTCCGTTAAAATAATAATTTAAATCTTAAAATTTCACTAATGATCTTGATTTACAAAAAGTAGAATAATGCTAGGGGAAACCCGAGTTCGGGACTCATGAAAGACATTTTAACTTGTGGGGTTCACAATGAGATTATCTAAGAGCTTTGTTTTTCATATAAGGACCATGCAGATCATCCTTACAAGAAATTAGGCCACGTTAAATGTTCTAACCCTATAAAGGTTGGTTGGAAGTCAACCGTAAAATAAACTACTCAAACACCGTTAGAGTCAAATCAAATTTTTTATGGGATTAGAAGTTTCAAAATTATCTGATTTTTATAAAGATAATCTACATGATGAACACATTAAAAAAAATGAACTCATGAATCATCTCAATGTCAACCCCACGGGCTAATAGTCTTCCTTGGGTCCCTTAGCATTACTCTAAAAAGTATGATAATCTCCAAACATATGTGTCCCTTGTTTTTCTATCTTTCTAAAGTTTTTGGTTAAACATAAAAGAGTCAAAAAATAATAATTTTGAAGAATGAGAAATTGTGTTGATAAAATAAATAATAAATGAGTTAAATTATCAATTAACTCAAAGTAAAAGTGTGATCCACTATGTCAAAAACAAAATAGAATGGATAGAAAGATTAAAGTTTGAAAAAAAATACTTAAAAAATAATTTAAGTTGATGATTGGGTGGGGAACTTTTAGAAGGCTAGGATCTAGTACAACATGAGTTTTGAAATTTTGGGTGGGGCACGTGCCCCACCCAAATGATACTTAGCTCCGCCCCTGCTATCCCATGTTCCACTAAGTATCCTCCAAATAGATTTGAGAGATACTCACCACCTCAATCAGATCAAATAGCTTTCACTCTTTTACATGTTTGGTTTTCAACTTCAGTCTTAAATTCTTTAAACTTTTCAAAGGATTCAGACTTATGTTGCATCAGGTAGATGCAGCCATACCTTGAGTAGCCATCAGTAAAAGTGATGAAATACACATAGCCACCTCTTGCCTGTATATTCATGGGACCGCATACGTCTGTGTGAAGTAATTCTAATAAATCCTTGGCTCTAATGCCTTTTCCATAGAAGGCTGTCTTGGTCATCTTACCTTCTAAACAGGATTCACAAAGAGACCATGGTTCAACTTCCAATGAGCTTAGATGCCCATCTTGAACCAATCTTTGGATCCTTTTCAGATTAATGTGTCAAAGCCTTAGATGCCACAAATATGTAGAATTAGGTGAAGGTGATTTCCTTTTTAGAGAAGAATTTGATGCGTATAATTTCTTATTGTAAACATAGGGAATGATAGGAGAAATAACATATCGACCATCCACCAACATGCCAGATATAATAACTAAACTACTTTTAATTATTAAAACTTTAGTGGAATCAAATTCTAATTTCAAACCATCTCTAACAAGACAAGAAATAGAAATTAAATTCGGCCTAATATCCGGCACATAAAGACAATCCTTTAATAATAATGTATTATTCTCACTACCATAATAACTAAAAAGAAGTCGAACATGTCTAACAGTAATGGCTGCAACTCTTGCCTCCGTTCCAAGGTTTAGACATATTTCCCCATCATTTAGTTGTCTGGTTATCTGGAACCCCTGCAAGGAATTGCATATATGATTAGTGGCTCCAGAATCAATGCACCAGGTGTCTGGTGCATTAGTGGCAACATTTGCCTCCACTACTAATGATTCAAAATTACCTGAAGCGTTCTTCTTTGCTAGGTATTCCCTGAAGTTGCGCTTCCAATGTCCTGTCTTACCACATTGGAAACACTTTCCTTTAGGCTTTGCATTTCTTTTGTCCTTAGATATCCCTTGAGGCTTGGCTGCTTGAGATGTTTTCTTGTTCTTCTTCTTGGACTTATTTCCCTTAGGCTTACGTCTAGAAGAACCCTCTGTTATATTAACACTACCAGTTTTTTATCCTTTCATGATCCCTTCCGCCACAATCAACTGATTCATCAACTCGGGAAGAGTAGATGTCATTTTGTTCATATTGTAGGTCATCTTGAACTATGTAAAAGAAGACAGAAGAGAAGCAAGAATGACATCCTCCTTATAAGACTGTTTGAATGTGGTTCCGAGGGTTTCCAGTTCATTGAACAACCCCATAATGGTTAGAACATGATCATGAAATGGTGTACCCTCTACAATTCTAGTGTTATACAGCTTCCTTGTCTCTTTCTGCTCAGTAGGGCGACTGTGATATGCAAACATCTCTTTCAGCTCTCGAACGATATCAGCAACATAAGGCAAACTCTCATACTGCTGCTGGAGGACATTGGACAAGGATGCCATGATATAGCATTTAGCCATATCATTTCCCTTTATCCATTTGTGATATCGTTCTTGTTCCTCTTGGGGTGTGTTAGGACCAGGAAGAGCAAGACATTCTTCATCAAGAATGAACTTGTAGTCTTGAGCGATGAGTACGATGTCAAGGTTTCTTTTCCAATCAACATAATTAGGTCCGGACAACTGGTTTTCTTTCAGGGTGATTGAGAATGGAGAGAATGCAGACATCTATTTAACATGCATAACATAATAAATGGTGAGATATAATGATAAATAATTTTAACTTTTATTTATTATAATACCCTCATATTATAATAAACATCGGATTTTTAATCAACCGTATACGTTCATTATTCCTTGGGGACATCTAAACACATACCTGGATTAGGTGGAATTCCCAATTTCATCGATTTAATTTTCTGGTCATCTCATACCTAATTTGATCGACATCCAATTTGTTTAGCCTCTGATGAAATGAGAGACACCCGTTCCTTGGGGAAGCATTGTCTTTCGTTTCTCAGTTGAGTGTGATCCACATTTTCAGTTTAAAATGCTAGATTAATAAGAACAGTTTCCTTGGAGAAATCTGTGCAAACTACCTAGTTTAAACCTTAGCTCTATAAGCATTCTATGTTGATAACCATTAGTACGTGATATTCCTTGGGGCATTAGCATGCCCAAATTTATCCATAGACTGACTGTGGAAGGCTATGGGATTAAATTCATTTTGATTAAATCCCTCTTCCACTCAATTTCTTTGAAAGAGGGATTTTTTTTAAGTGTGTACCTTATTTTACATACATCACATTCATCAAAAGATAATACACAAAATTAATTAATTAATAATTTAATAATGATTGATTTTGAATCCCTTGGTTTCAAAAACCAAACACCAGTTAGTACTTAGAATAATAATGAGCATGTATTAAGCACCACCCCTTTAAAACCTCTTGAAGATTAAACAAAATCATAATTTTAATAATTTCTAAGTCATCCCATAATCTAAAACCACATGTTTAGAACTATGTGGGACCCAATAACAACCAACCAAATTTTTTCAAAAAATTTTCTCCAAAAAATACCCAAAAACGGGTCTGGACCGGTCCGGTTTGGTTCGGATCAGCTTAGTTTGGTCCGAACCAAACCAATCCAACTGAGTCAGCTGACTCAGACGAGTCAGACAATCTGACTTGCCTGAGTCAGATGAGTCTAACTCATCTGACTGGGGTTAGGGACGGCAAGGCGGGTCGGGTTAGCAGGTTGACGGGCCGGGTTGGCTGGTTAGTGTGTTAAGTCAGGCAGGCTGACCAACCCGCCACCCTAACCCTACCGTCATGAACATGGGCCTGTCAAGTGCCAACCACACCAGGACGTACCCGGGCTTAGCCTTGACAGGACCCTTGTCCTGTTTTGTTTGTTTTAAACTTAAATTTTAAGTGGGCTTGGTCTGACCAAGTCCATTTAAACTATTAATCAAACAATCCCACTAACCCTAATAACCCACTGTTACCCTCTAGCCCATCCCATCTTTTCTTCACCAAAATTAATTTTAGTTTTCTAAAATATGACATATTTTGATCCTTTTTCAAAATTAGTAAGTAGTTTTTCAAAAATTGTTTTAGAAACACAAATATACTTACAAATTTAGTAACTAAAACAAATGGAAAAAAACTTAGCTTCTAGAAATAATGCATTATTGAAAAAGGTCTCTATCAAAATAATAAAAGGTCTCTATCAGAATAAGAAATAGACCTATTTGGTTATCAACCCTTTCAACCAAGATCCTAGAACTAAATTTGGTGCTTATTTCTAACATGCAAATTAATTCTAAACTAACAACAATCAAAATTAAATCATTAACATAAAATATAGATCATGGATCAAAATTAATTGATATTTCTTCATTGGTTTCTTGGATTGAATCCAAAACTAATATAGACTTATCAATTTTGGAGCCTTTAAGGTTTAGATTATCAACATAAAATAAAACCCTAAAAATCTAGGGTTCCTAGAACCCAACGATTCATGCACATCCATCTTCCACATCTTCTTCTCATTTGATCTCCATCAAATAAAAGAATAAATGCATCCAACCTATACCCTTGTGTAGAGTGTACATCAAATCTAACAGTATAAATTTAAATAGGCAGGGAAACTAAGAAACCAATTTTTCTTGCCCTTTTACATACCTCCAAAATAAATAAATAACTAGATTCAATAACACATCCACATAAATTAATTTTTAAAATTAATTAATTAATTGATCCATGATCCTACACAATAAAGACCCTAACAACAGATTAAGCTAAGCTCTGATACCACTGATAGGGGTCGTAGGTTTTTAAAATTAAACTGGCAGCGGAATTAAAATTAGTTTAAAACTATTTCCTGGATCTCATATGTTACGTAATCGCTGTTAGGAATCTTAAGAAGGTTGGAGGACTATTACCTTTGAAGTGTGACTGATGAAGACATTATTTTGAAGTTCTCTTCTTCCTGCTTCAATCCACCGGAACGGATCTTCAAAATTGTTTCTCCTTCTTCCTCAAAACTAAACCCTAGTCTTTGTATTAATGGAGGCTATGGTTTTGTGATGCTTAGAAGTAATTAGGATTAATGGAGAGGGAGGGGATGGAGCCAACGATTTTTGCTTGGGGTGGTCCTTGCAAAAATCGTCCCTCCCTTATGTATATATAAGGGAGACCAACCTAACCCTAATTCCACTCCTAATTAGATCTAAACTGGGTCCCACTAAAATCTAGCTAATTAATTAAGTTTCCTAATTCTTTTATAACTCTTATAAAATTAGGAACTAAAATAATAATTACAAGTTGGTCCACCAAGGGCTTGTAATTGAACCATCTAGATTTAGTGGAATTAATATAAAACCCTCCCACTACTTAATTTGTAAATAGTTCATCCACTGTTTCTGATATTCGTAAAAACCCTCTGGTTTTGTAACATTTACAAGTTAGCACCATTAGGGTGATTACTTATTTACCCTTAACCATCAAATGCATTAATACAATATTTATTCTAATAATCTTCTAAACATTTTAGAAGATCACTGGCTAGTTTAGAATAATATTACATGCATTGACTTAAGTGAATATCTCTGAAGTAGATTCCATGTTGAATATTATAATCCTACTATGAGATCACAATTATCCATTTTGCTCAGAATATTGGATCACGTTTTCGTCGATTGACCTCACTGTTTGCAAAAGAAAATAACTATAACCTACATATAGGGTATATACATATTCTCAGGATTAAGAACTTTTACCTAAAAGTAGTGTAAAAATACTTTAAATATGCTAACATAAAATATAAAGTATTTTTAGACGATCCGGTTCAATGTATTCGAAATACACTAATATACAAGTCTAAAAGTCTCTATTCTGTGATGGAGATACATCACATCACTTACGTGATTGACTTTAGTATATTATAATCTTCCCAATAACATGTAGTTATCTAGACTACGAACAAAACATTCACCAATGAATTATATCTATCTCCATATATAACACTTATATATGAATAATTCATCGAAAATAATAATCTCACCATGCATGTTAAATATGATAAATTAAATTACTGATAAACCAAGTAACCATAGATGTCAAATATATTGTTTTTAGGGCATAACCCCAACATAGTAAACATTAGAGGCTCGTGCAACGATAAAATATAGTGAATTCAACCACAATCTGTTAAATCAGTTGGATGGTATTAGTAAAGAGAAGAAATAGTTATTTCTTTTACTCTGTATCACTAACTTCTTTAAAAACTAATTTTATGGATTATCTATCTATCGATTTGAAGTTCTTATTTTTATTTGTTGGTGGAAATGATTTTTTTTTATGCAGTTCCTAAATCTTTTGATGTATATTGTGGTAAGCCATCGGGTACTACTTTACCTGTGCACAAATAAAAATAGATAACGAGAACTGTTTATTCACTCTACCCTTCATACTTTAGACTTTTGACTCCTTTGAGGATCAATGAAATTTCTGTAGTCACATTGAAAAGATACAAAAGCCAGGACACGCAAATTTTTTTTTCTTGAAAAACTGGTTCCCAGTATGATTTGAACAACAAATTAACCTCAACCAATTTGCTTGACTAGAATATCCACCCAAACTAGATGAAGAAGAGATTCGAGTGAATAGAAAGGAAAAATATTAAGGGTTGAGCTCATTTGAACTTAAAGAGATGTACCATCGATATTGAATGATGCTGATTCAATGACTTAATAATCTCTTAAGTTTAAAAGTCTCTTTTATGGCCATAGATTTGTACCATCTTTCAATTTCTTATGAAATTGAAATAAATTTTAATTTATGTTCCAAGATGCTCCACAAGTATAATAAAATTGAAAAAAAATTACGCTGAGGTGTAGAAGATATCCCTGCAAGAGACTCCATTAACATTACCAGTAAAAATACCAATAAAAAGCATCATGTATATCATTTTAGAACATCTTTCAAAACTTTAATATTAAACTTTCAAAAACAAGCCTCCTGTATTTCAGTTTCTAACACCTTACAAAACATTAAAATTTCATATTCAGCAATTTGAAACATAACAACGATCCAAAACTTGAACCATCACGTATCAATCTGTTCATTCTTGCACTAGTACTGTACTTCAGTTGATTCGGTCAAAATCGAAAAAATCAAGGCATGGTTCACATTCTTCCGGAGATCCCGAATCTTAAATATCAAAGAAACGTTGATGCAGTTGAGAATATAATTTTACAAATGAGATGGACCAATAAGTGTAACACAGTATCGAATGAAGAAAAATTAGTTGCCTTCCAAAATTAGTTGCCTTCCTAGTCAATTTTATAGGTCCATTTCAACACCATCAAGTGTTAAATCTATCACGGTTGCATCAACGTCTGTGACACCTATATAAAAGTGTTTGCTACAGATTCTTATAAAATAGTATTCGGCATAATTCTACAACTACAACTCTTGACCCTTATAATGTAATAAAATAAAGTGATTGTTAAGAACTCTATATACTATTAATTGTGTAAACTTACCTGCATCTCCAACAACAACAATTGACTGTTAGGACTTTCTTTTCTGGCAGTTGCGCCTGTCAAAGCCTAGAACATGGCCGGTCTTAGTCCTTGGGTTCTTTTTTATTTGAGATACCTCTAATGAATAATTGTAGTGACCATTACTACTAGCAGGAGCCAATGCTGTCTCTTTGCCTTTATCAGGCCTTCTACCTTTTGTTTTGGATACGCGTGGGTCACCCATTGCCGGCCCGACTGAACTAGCACATGGCTCATCAAGTGGTTCATCAGTACGTTCTCGTACTAGCTCAATCTTTTCTATTTGCTTAACTTTCTAAAATGCTGATCGAGAAGTTCCACTGCTACATTATATGCTAACATTGACTTACCAAACATGTAAGCCAACTCCACCGATCGCCGACAATAGTGACTAATCAGCATAGACTCCATCCCAAGTTTGTCATCTATCATTACCAAACCATTAGAATCCACAACTTCAGATCTATTTGCATCCTTCATCCACCTTTTCAGTATGAAATGTGGTGGAATCTCCTCTACGTATAAATGAAGGAAAAAAACATGATGCAAATGTCTACATGGTATTCTCGTAAACTCAAACATTTGACAAATACACTTTCCCTCTTTCCTTACTTGATTCATCCTCACAACAAATTCTTCCCTTATTGCACTCTTCGACAAAACTTTGAAAGTTAACTCATCACCATCACTATTAAGCAATTCTGATTGATAGCGTAGAGATGCATTAAACTCAACATAAACATCATCAAAGATATTCCATGTGTATATTCTGCATGCATGTTCCACTAACAAATCTTCTGAACTAAATATATGCTTCTTATGAATGGATTTGTAGTCTTCCTCCTGTTCTCTAACATACATTCTTTCTATTGCTTGATCACAACTTACGACAAAATCCCGTAAGCATGTCTTAGAGTTCACATAATGATCAAAAAAAGCATTTATACTTTCACTTCTTTGAGTTGTATTCATCCCTGCAAAGAAAGTGCCTCTATTAAAAACTGGTATCCAATCTTCCCTAATAGAGTATAAGTGTTGTAGCCATTCATGATCTTGCAAACCATACTCAACCAATATAGATTGCCATTGCTCCTCAAAATCCTCAATCGTGTAGGTAAATCTACTAACCCTTTGAATTTTCACTTCTTAAAGAACACATTAGATAGCTTCTCGAATACTTTTTCTTGATGTGCCATAGACAAAAACGATGTTTTGTATTTGGGAACACCCTTTTAATTGCATTTGTCATGGTTATATCCTGAACAGTAAGCATGGAGATGGGTGGTCAGCCGCCCATTGCTTCAAGCCATGTCTCAAACAACCAAGTAAAAATTTCTTCAGTTTCATCCTGTAACAATGCAAATCCGAAATAAATAGATTGGTGATGATGGTTCACTCCCGTGAAAGGAGCAAATGGCATACTATACTTGTTAGTTTTATATGTTGTATCAAATGTTACACATTCCCAAAGCGACTGTAAGCCATACGTGAACGTGCATCAACCCAAAAAAAAAATTTGGTGTCCTATCTTTCTCATCATTTACAGCTTTTGCATCTCCTAACTCTAATGTTGATTGTCTAACCATCCTCAAATGGTTATAAACATCCCTTGATGTGAATCCAACATTAGAACTACCCCTGAAAATTGATGCGAGCCTATATAGAGACAATCCAATAGCAGACTTTCAGTGAGGATGGTCGTTTCCTAATCATGTAGTTCATCATATCTAAATATTAGTCCATTGTAAAAATGTCCCTATCTAAATATTAGTCTATTGTAAAAATGTCCCTGATAGCCAGATAGACTGATTTTCGATGAAAGTATTGTTATCCTTACTATATAGATTGTCTTATCCTAAAATCATCTTGTTCTAACCCATCAAAAAATTGCAAAATCAACAAATTTTTTGTATAAATTAACCTAATGTACATGCGATTCAAAACTTGAAAGTGATTGAATTCCTAGCCCCACAATCCTTCCTCCAAAATCCTGCATCCAAACGTAAACACCGCCCTTATTACACGAACTTGATTGAACTTCTACCATTACTACCACAAACCTATGATCAAGAAAAATAAGTATATATTAGATGATTTACAAGAATATATATATATATATAGAAACTTATAAATAAAATGAACCCAATTAAAAATAGATGTAGCAAAGAGTGAAGTGTAACAAAATTGTCGGGTATTGCCGGTTCATCCCATCTAATATTATTTATAAGTACATACATGTTATTGTCAATTAGATTACAATGTTGATGGCACTTACTCTTAATTTTCTTTGCATGTTGTGGTGTATCTATGCCTTGGATATAGCGTGGGCTATAGTCCCTCCCTTCCATGAACCAAAAAAATAACTATAATGGAGTAAAATAAATATAACATGATGACATGATTTGAAAGAATTAATAGAGAAAATCACATGATTTTTTGCCACAAAATCATATTGTAATAGATATCCAAATTTTTAAGTGCACAAATTTGTCTCTTGCTGCTCTTGTTATCAGATCTTGGACAACTTAAAATCGCAAGAAATTGTGAGATTGTCTAAGGAGATTTCACATGGCGTAATTAATTGTTTTCAATTATAATATAATTAAAATAATAGATAATAAATATGGATAAAAATGCCGTAAAAAATACGGCATACATGAAATATTTGGGTTAGGGTTAATTTGTGCTTAATATATTTTCAATGTGTAAAATTTTGGCACATGCGCTAAGTCTTTAGTTGCTTATGGAGTCCCAAACGTGCCACAGTGTCAGCCCCACGAGTGAAATTGAGAAAGTTGGGTATTTAAGAGCAAATTGAGAAAATAGAGAGTGGTCCTTTAACAATTAGTTAGGATTTCTTGTTTCTTTTTCTTTTTTATAGGTAGTCTAAAAAAATACATGTATTGTTAATAATTTCTCATTTGAAAGTAATATAATATTGTGGCTGCCCACATCTAGTGGGCAGCTGCCTATATGGGCAGCAGCCCACATGGGCTGCCTCATATTATATTATGGCAGCCCATGTGTATTTCTCCTCCATTACTCCTATAAATACCCCCTATTTGTAACCATTGTAATACAAGTGAAAATCAAGTTGATTATGAGATATTAAGAGTGAATCTTTCCTTTACATGATATATATATTTACATACTAGTATTACACCATTTGGTTTCCATAAATTGTGTAGTTTTATAACAGAAAGGGAGTTTTAAACGCTTTTAGCAATACAAAAAAGCATGAGTATTAAACAGGTATAATTGGGATGATTGCTAAGGGCAAGTATAGTGTATGCCATTAATTTGGTGTATCTATAACAATATGGATTTTTGGACGGAAATTCAAACTATCGATGGAGTTTTCATCGACTACCAAACATTCTAATAGTCATTGAAACTCCATCGAACCATGACCGCATACAATTTCTATGATAAAAGATGTGACCGTTTTAAATAGAATCATTTGAGTGTGGATAGGGAGGTCTGCTTATATCTCAAGGACTAGTTAGGTGCTCTAAGAGCCCCAGTACCCTGAATCTAAACAAAATAGAATTAGTTGAGGGAGATTCCATCTTTAGATGGAGTTTCTGTCACACCTCGATTTTCGATACTCTAAATTTGATTCGATTCGCTGAGTTCAAAAAATAAGGCGTGATTAGTGTAATATAAGTGTAAGATAAAAAGATTGAATAAAACTCATATTCTTTACTTTTGAAAGATAAATTAATTTAAAAATATTTTATTAATGGTCTACTTTAGTCAACCTTAGTTACCTAAAAATCAGTCCAAGTCAAAGAAAGATAAAAATTTAATGTTGAAAAGTAATTTTCGTTTTAACTGCATACAGTCGAGAAAAATAGACATATCTATTTAACCATAAATCTGAATTTTATAAATAAACCCATTATGAAAACTAGATTCACAAATCTACAATTTAACCAGATAGCCAGGGCCAATTCTGATCATAAGGCTCCCAAATATGCGTCTGAAGTACTGATACGGACGTGTAAAAACTCAGAAAATATAATTTTAGTTTTTTAATAATATTTATAAAATTAGTAACTTTGAAGAAAATTACTCTCTAACCAGAAATCCAAAATACATGTTATACTACCGTTTTGAAAAGGAAAAATCGAGATCTATGATTTTGTCAGAAATAGACTCGGCTCAATATTGACCGGAACATGTTCAAAAATACCATTTTGTAAATTTGACAGTATGAATTACGGAAATTATACAATTTGTATAAAACCTAATTAATTCAATTATTCATGACGAAAATTAAATGTAAATTAATACATTAATTATACAATTTAATACTTAACATCTAAGTTCATATGAATGTTAAAACAATAAAATTCATACAAATAATCCTTATCACAAGTGATAGAATAGTAGTTTAATTCATCAGCTATATTTATACAAATTTGATAACACAAACTATCTGCTTCTTAATCTATACATCCTTGAATCCTTCACCCTCAATGTAACATGTGGGAGAATTTAGGGGTGAGTAAAACTCAGTAGGTGCAAACTATCCAAAAATATTAGATTCAAAACATGCAAAAATCACTATATTAATGCATCAAAAAGAGATATTTCTTTTTAAATATTTCAATAATTAACCATTAATTATTTTAGGTTCATTAATCGGTTTCCACCGTCTCCTCAAGTCTGAAAACAATGGTACCTACAGGTGATATGTGGGTCTCCCATTACCGATACCATCTAGATTTATTTTTAATCTAGATAACAAGTTATTAATAAACTTCCATTAATTCATTTTTTTTACGAATAAAACATTAACCCCTTGCATTAAATAAATAAATGTAACCATGCAAGATAAATACATTTTATATGCATTTTCATAACAAAAACATAAAATAAGATTTTGTTTATAATAAGAATCCCGCCTACCTTATTCATTATCTTCAAATCCAATGGTGTAGATCATTGAATTTCTATAACCTTGTTGATATTTGTAATATGAACATTATGTAACTGAATAGGTTATAAACTAATTAGATGTTTGAAGGAATAAGGAGGGAAGAGTTAGTATAAGTGAGAGAGAGAAATGGGGAAGTGAAATATAAGTTAGAAAAAGGGGTAAGAGAATTAGAGATAGATGGAGGGAGAAAGAGGGAGAGATACGTGAGAGATGGTGAGGGTGAAGAGAGAAATGAAGGGTTTAAATAGAAAAAGTTTTAGATTTTTTTATTATTATTTCTTTAAAAATATTTTTTTAATCAAATATTGTATTATTTTTTTAAGTGCTGCTACAGTAGATGACGACTCTACTGTAGCAGTGTAACACCCCACTTTTCAAATCATATAATCCAACTCAGATTATTAAACTTGAAAAGAAGAGTATTAGAAGGATACGTAATTATAGGCATTGTAAGAACAAAAATTAGTAATTCTTTTTCTCTAATCTATAAAATCCAATCATAATAGGTCAACAAAATTAACTCAAAAGAGTAGTTAAAAGTTAATTCATAGTTAATTAAGTTTGACTAAAGTAAATCAAAAGGTTAATGCAAACTAATAGGTGTTTTAGACATATAGTAATCTGTCCAGAATCTGCATCAGGTCTGTTATTTTGTACATAAATAATTCATCTTAAATCATTTTTAAGTCATTCTAAGACTAAACGAAAATAGACAAATAGATCTAAAATATCACAAAGAAAGTTTTTCAATTTGAAAATCATAACATACTATAAAATCAACTGTAACTGAGTCCATCTGCACTGACAGCAGAAATTCAGTAACGTGATATGATAGTTTACCCTATTAATACCAGACCATTAGTAATCCAAAAATTATGAAATTTTAGGAGAAAATAAAAGGGTTTATTACAAAAATAATGACATCATTCCGATCTCAGAATTAAGAGACACAATTCAAACATCGCAGTACTATCAAATTTTGAGTTCAAAACCAAGCTTGAAAAGTTACAATTCCAATATATAAAACTATTCTCCAAACCAAAATAAAACTTAAAGCATCCCATAATCCCTGTGATATAATACATAAAGTAGTGTGATCAAATAAATTAAGCACACCTATAAATTATGCTAGAAAATAAGTCTTTCCACGATCGTCAAATTCACGATCTACGCTCCAACACCCTCCTCGAACTCTGTGGGGGGAAAATTATCGGGATGAGCAAGCTTAGTAGTAAACTAACCAAAAATAATAGATTCAAACATGTATAAATGAGGTAACGCATTTAAAAATGCAACAAAACTTATGCAACATCAGAAACAACATTTTTCAGTTAAAAGTGTTGCTGAAAACTCTGCAGTGTTACTAAAATTTTACAAAACTTTTGCTGTTTGTGTTTTCCAGGGCCTTTTAGCCATATTTTTATTTATGTATGAACTGTCACAAACATCAGATTAATGTTTTTAATTAATCTTACCAGTCAGGGCTTGTTCTGGTGAGCCAACCACGATTGTCAAGAATCGTCTTCCGCGGGAACCACATTTTCGTGGAAAGACATTAGGGCTTACTGACCATTGATTTCATTAAATCATCTCACTTTCATATTCACCACATTTTATCTTGCATTAGATCTCAAATCACCACACTATTCTATCATAAAATACAATTTTAAATAGATTTCATGATCTAATAAACAAATATGATAGATTTTCTTACCTACATGATTTGTTCAAAAACAATATAATCGAGAACATAGGTTTTATACTAGGGTTTCGATCCCTACCTTGATTTGCTTCCAATACTAGTATGAAAACTCCTCTTTTGATGTTGAAAAATACCTCTTCTTCAAATTGAAAATCTCCTCTTTTGATGTTGAAAAAATACCTCTTCTAGTTGAAACACCCTTCTTTTTTTATAGGTTTAATGGTGGAAAAATAAGGTTTAAAGTTTGAAGAAGTAAATAAGCTTGATGTTGAATGGTTTAGAAGATGGAATAAAAATGGAGAAAACTTCTTTAAGGTACTCATTTTCATTTGGTTTAAGCCTCCTTATATAGGCTTCCAAAAGGTTTTCAATTATGATGGTGGAAAATGGTAGTGGAACCATTATTATTTAGTGGTGGTGGTGCATCCATTATTAGCTAGAGGTGATGAGTTGTAATGGTAGTGTATGCATTATTAGCTAGAGGTGATGGTGCATCCATCATTAGCTAGTGGTGGTGAGTTGTAATGGTAGTGTATGCATTATTAGCTAGTGGTTGTGATATATGTTTAATAACAAAAACTAATTTTTTATAGATAAGGTTTTGTGTACAAAAATTTTGATGTAACTTATGCCCCTTGTTTAATGATATGAAGACATGTATCAATCAAAATGATATTGTGGTCTAAATCAAAAGTTTTGGGTGAATAAACATTATTCCTTAATGTGAGTCCATATGCACACGGTTTACTGTAATGACCATAACTTACAGATTGTAAGTCCAAATATCACAAGCCATACCATTCTGAAAACTAAATTCAAAGAGCTACAACTTCACTAGAAATAGCCTAAGCTCAATTCGGAGGATAAGAGGTCCAAAATTGGGTCCAAAGTATCTGACAGACACAAATACGAATTTAGAAATAACATATAACATGTTGGGTTGTTTTAACCCAAAGAAAATAAAGATGGGCCTAGCCCACTAAATTATAGATTCATGTTAATGCTCAAGTCCATCACACAAATATTGGGTTAGACCATCTAATCTAATAGACTCATGCCCAAGTCCATAAAAATATTGGGTTACTACACTTAATTATGTTAAGTGTAGATCTCATACACTAATCAAATTTTGGGGTGCTACAAGCAGCAACCCACGTTTTTATCAAATAAAATATTGTTCTCAATATTTTATTAATTAATTAATTAATCAATTTTTTTTTAGAAAAACTCTAGTAAGGTATACTCAATGTTTCCATGCAATTTATAATGCATGTGATAAATTTTATTTTATTTTAAATCACTACACTTAAATAGGCATACTTAAAACTTGGTTTAAATATATACTTCATATACTAAAATTTCAGGGTATTACAGTTTCGGTCAAGTCCATTAATTTTAACTCTTTTGACTCGATGACTACCTCTTTTTTAACCTATTCGTCAGTAGACTTGCCGACTGCTATAAGTTTAATTTTTGGAATAAGGGTACCAATTTGAGGTATCCTATTATACTTGCCCTAAAAGGATCCTACCACATCCCAAAATCAGGAAACCCTATTTGTAATGAAAAATGCTAAACTTACTACATTTTCCTACTGCAAACCTTACTACAAAGTCATTTCACGGTTCTCAAATAATCTCACACCCCTCCTGATTTGCGTCATTTCCAAATTGATGCAGATACCCTCCTAAATAGCCTGCAGCAAAGTTGGCATTACAATTTGCAGTAGCCATATTTGGATCGTGGGAATGGAACCACATTCCTGGGAATCACATTCCTGGGAATTACATTCTCTTATTTTATGTTTGGTTCAACCAGGAATATGAATAGGATCCTGTCACATTCTTATTCCAGTGTTCGGTTCATATAGGAATAAGAATCCAAAAAAGGCTAATTTTTCCGTTATACCCCTTCTAAATGTTTAAAAATAATTATGGAAACAAAAAATCAATTCATATTTTCATAACAAGCATGAAAATAAAAAATTAATTTATATTTTTTTATAACTCATATATACCCGTTCTTTTTAATCATGGAGTTAGATTAAAACTCGTACTCGTTGGATGTCTCAAATGGAAGTCTGTCAATCTTATTCTCTTCTTCTTCTTTTCTTTTATTTTTCTCTCTCCTAGAAAGAAGTCACGATTAGAAAAAATAAAAAAAAGAGTTGAGGTGTCTAAATATGATTTGAGGTTGGATTTGTAAATAATGAAAATATATAAGGGTAAGGTTGTCTTAGAAAATATCATGAATGGCAATCCCATTCCCACCTCTCCCACGGAATTGCTATTCCCCCTATATTGAGGAATCTCACATTCCCAGGAATATAATTCCGGCCTGATTCCGCGAACCAAACACAAGTTTGGAATCACATTCCCATCATTTGTAAATTTCCAATCTCCATGGGAGACTTTAACGTTAGGCCTGTCAATTGGGCTAAGTGACCCGGGCTTATGGTTGCTTAAGCTCGGCCCGAAATATATTTGACATTCTCAAGCCCAAGCTCGACCCAAAGTAAAATTAAATATCCTTAACCAAATTCGGCCCATATAAAATTTTAGGCTTCGGGCCGAATTCGGGCTTACTCGAAAAATGTATACGCTATAACGTGGAGGTCCAAAAACCTATAAATATTTGAGAGTTGAAAAATTAAGATTCCTATCTTTAATAATATGTGAGATATGACCTTGAAATCCTTGAAAAAAATAAGTTGTTAGGGTATGAGGTTTAGTTGTTAAAAATATTATAAATAGTTGTCTCATTTATTCTAGAGTCAACCATTTACTTTAATTGAGTAATATATTGTTTAGTTTCAAAAAAGATAATAAATAATATGTTGTGTTTCAAAATAAAAAGAATGAATGGTGTTGGGTTTCAAGGAAAATAATAACTAATAATTTGATGGTTTCAAAAAAGAATAAGAATAAATGATGCATGAGATTTAAAAAATATAATTATATGTTAATTAATATTCAGACCGGGCTTAAATTGGGTTGAGCTCTATAATGCCCGAGCTTGGCCCGAACTTGAATTCGGACCTTATTTTTTGTTCAAACTCGGCCCTGCTCATTCTCAAAGGCTCGGCCTAAAAATTATCGGGCCGAATGAGCGGGCTTCGGGCCAGCCCAACCCAATTGACAGGTCCATTCATCGTCTGCCACATCAAAAAATTTCAAGTTCTCTCATCCATTTTCCCGCCTTATCAAACCAATTTAAACACTCTGCATCTCCAAAATCCAAACACTTCATTATGATTTCATCTCGAATCCGTCCATTTTTGAAGTTTAGAATAAGATATCGACAGATGGATTCCATTTCTGATTGGGAACGACCCATCTATCAAGAAGAGCTTGACGAAATCGAAGCTGCATTAGATTCTGCAACGTCTTTGATCAAGAGAAGTAGACCACCTTGTACCGACGATGATGATGTCCGATCAAACGCTCGACGTTTGCCTAATTGGGGAACACAGAAATGTTCCACTGTCAAAAGTTTTATTGGTAGCCCTAATCCTCTTGCTGGGTCATCATCTAACCCTAGAAATCCATTTTCAAATCTTCGTAGCTATTCTCATCAAGGTACATTTTTGTTCTTTTTCTTTTTCTTTTCTTTTTTTTTTTTTTTAATTTGTTTTATGTTTATATGAGAATCTTAACAGTATATCATTTCATTTTTATATAGTCTACGCTTTACATGATTTCGAGAATTCAACAACTTGATTTGGTTGAAAGAAGAAGTCAGACTGAAAGGGGATTTAAAAAAAAAAAAAAAGATTCCATTTTTCACAACTCAGAATTCATATTTTCACTACTTGAATTGTTAGAATGCCATAATATTGTAAATTGACTTTTGACATTCAATACAGTTTTCGATGTTTTCGTAATGTGGAACATGGGTATCCATTAAGGGTAAGAGGGAAGATTGAATATAGAAAGGTAGAACACCTAGTAGTTTTAACTTTTGGATAGTGAATCTAGTAAAAAAAAAATTGATTCTAGAGCTGAAATTTTCATTCAAATTTTGTCGATCAATGAAGTTATTCCTAACTTGTGTTCCCACCTTTCCAAGGCCTATAAGAGAATATGGGTGGGCAATGGTTTTATGTATTCTTCGGATTGGAAATGGTTCGGCTGAAATCCCTCATATAAAAAGTTATTTTTATTAGTTAAACATTGATAACTACTGCAGGTTGTATTATTTTCATCAAATAAAGTTATGGTTTAGTTAACCATTAAAGTATAGTAGTTTGATGTATTTTCCTGTCATTGTATTTAGACAAATCTTTAATGTTGTGTTTGGTCCTTCAACCTTAGTGCCATGTTCTCATGCACAGTTTTTTCAGTTGCCTATGCTTACTAGCCTGTTACTCCCTTTGCAATCTTATTAGCAATCACTGAAAATTGAAGAAGAAGCAGAATAACGAGAAATAGGCTGCTTAAATAAAATTGGAAACAACATTTTTACTGGTATGCATTACAAAACCTTAAAAAATAAAAAAATGTTTTAATGTTTTCCGTGTAGTTGAACCGCCTCGTTGCCGTGGGTAAACAACAAGGTGAAAACGAGGTTGCAATTGAAGATGGTGAAATTTCGGTTTCTGATGAAACGAGATCCATATTGAAGATTGGTGGGATTAAGGGGCTAGAGTGCTAGACCATTAAGAAGATCTTGATGAGATGAACCAGAGGCCTATTTTGCATGAGAAGGATAAGCACTTCCTGAGTACTTGGACTTGGGATTTCAGATACCATGTAGGAGAAGAAATTAAGAAGGAAAAGAAGGAAGAGGAAGAAATAGGGAGAGAAAAGAAAATAAATCTAATCATGTTAATCTATGTGCACGTCTGCAGATAGAGAAGATGTGGTTTTTTAGTGGGATTCCTTAAGAGGAGACACCAGCTGGAATTCTACTTCTGGATTTAGGGGTTGGCACTTGGAAGTGGTTCAACAAGATTGGGTGAGTGGTCATGGTTGGCTGTTCTGGGGTAGCTTGGTCATGTTACTTTATTTTTTCATCATGATTGCACTTCTATAATTGCATGAATAACGGTAGAAGGATTAGGATTTAGGACCTTTATGCATTTAAACATCTTCAGTAAAAAGTAAAAACTGCAATTGATATTTTCCTTTTTTCCCCATCCCTGAGCTCTCTCTACTTCCTTAACCTATGCGCGATGCCATTTTCAGAATTGGTAGAAGAAATATATTATACAAATGTCAGCCACTAATATATCTAAATAAAAGCAAAAAGAGATACATAATATCATTCATTTTTCAAGCCTCAAGGATCTCTCTTATTGGTTACCAAAAAAGGGTATCCAAATAGGGCTCAGGATTTCTGCCACCTTCTTCGAACCTACATCATTTGAGTACAATAAAATGTCTGTATCCTTATTGTATATTTTAATTTTAAGTGCTAGTGGCACACCCATATCATATTGTTACTAACCCTTGCTGTTTTTGGGTAGCATAGCTTCTACGAATTTTTTTTTAGAGTCATGGGACAGTTATACAAATAAATAGATGATAACATGTTACTTTAGAAGGACAACTTCTTTATCCACTGTTTTCTGAAAGTCAGATGTTTGTTTGTCCTTCTTTTATTTTGGTTTCAGTTTCAGTTTCACAACTGCTGTTGCTTTTGGTAGCAATGAAGAAGCATTCTGACTTCATATAGGTAGTTCAAATTTCAGCTTTCAATTTTTGTTTGAAAACCAGGTTTACTCTAACCACATATATTTCATTGTCAGTAGTAGGTAATGACACTGAATTTATGCTGCATGTTCATTTTAATTGAAGTAGGAACTTTAAGAATGCGAAGCAGGCATTTTTTCATCCTCCCACAGCTTGCCTTTGATTCAACCTGAAGCGTATCAAGTTTCATCTAATTCAATAGTTTTCATGTATTTTGACGATCTTTAATGGATCCTGTTAGCCTTGGAGTTGAGCACTTGAACTATTCTTTTATTAACAATAGTTCAACTTGTATGCTATGCCAATGTAAGTAAATGACATTTCCAGTACTCTTAGCATAGTGCTTTAGTAAATGCACTAGAAAATACCTAATGGTCATCGAAGATGAAACTTGTCTTTACTTGCTAAACTTCTTTCAGTCATAATGCACCGGAAACTTCTAAATTATCTCTATATATTCCATTTATGATTCAAAGAATTAAGCATCAGTACTGGGAATGGTGTCAAGTATGTTATCCAAGTTTTAGTGTTCCAATGTTCAGTGTCTTCCCTATTTCAGTTAACCAAAAGGTGAGATACCCCTCAATGACATATGAAGGTAGCATTATATACAGTAGAACGGTTTCTGAGGTAGAAAAAGCTTCGATGGAGCTCTTGGAGATCATAGAAGCCAAGAAAAAGTCTATGGATCAAGTTTCTCTTGGATTCGACATTGAGTGGAAACCCACATTCATTAAAGGTTAGTTGAATAAGCTGACAACAAGGTTTTTGTTCCTTTTGGTTGATTTCATTTTTTGGTTTGGCTCTCCTCTTTGTTTTATACTTTTATTTATGCAATAACCTTTTTATGTTTATTAAATTCTCCTTTGTGTGAACTTGCGAACAGTTCATGAGGGTATGCGATATATGTGCGGTTATGGTTTGGAATCTTTTGATTCTGCTGCCTTCATCTTGATATTTTTGAACGTCTTGGTGTTTTTGTTTTTTAAATATAAACTGATAAATGCTTCTTGAGAATCTTGAAGCTCTCAAGAAATTCTCTCAATTTTTTTTTCCAATGTGATCTTGTTGTGCAATCCCTCTAAATGTGAGGATTGAGTCTTGACTCTCACTCACTCTCTTTTAAATTTTCTAAAAAATTCTCGGAAGATCTTTATGAAGTTATGATTTTCTAGCTTAATATATTTACTCTTTGTGCCTTTTAGATTTTATAGCTGTTTTTTTTTTTTTTTTGAGAGGAGGCAAAGATTCATATTAAGAAAGAAAGAGAATACAAAAGCACTTTAAATGTTTACAAAGTTAGGTTTTATGGCCGTTGGATTTGGTTTTCCGAGACTAGGCCTCCATTGATGTGTAACATGAGTATGGAATATGTGTGCTGCGAGTTTGGACTATAGCTATCATGGATGAGGTCTGCTCACATCTTCTCAACTCATGATATACATCACTTGAGGTATTGTCTCGGAATACCAAATCTGACGTCCACAGTTTTCCTATTACTTTTCCTAAATGTTTCCAGTAAAAACCAAAACAAATGAAGAAAATAAATTCCCCGGAGGGATTACCATGCAAAAGGTTCCCAAGAAGAGTTCACAGATTCTTTAGTGTAACACACACAGACTCACTCGAACATGGTTACCCACTTGGACACACGCACAGTTGTACACACACTCACTCGGACACACACACACACACACAGTTGTCCATGATCAGCTATATGGTAAATTGATCTTTCATAACATTGAACTGGAGAACTTCTAATGTCGCTTAATAGTCAGGTTTATGTCAAACCAGTTTCCTGTTAATAAGAAACTAAAACAGAAAACATGTATAAGTTGAACCGAAACTGGACTACTACAGTGTTATTGATTGAAACCTTGAATCTTCAGGAGGAAAAATAGGGAAGGCAGCGGTGATGCAGATATGTGCGGACACTGGTCATTGTTATGTGATGCACATACATCATTCTGGAATTCCTCCCGTTCTGCAGTCACTTCTCGAGGATCCTACTTCTGTGAAGGTTGGAGTTGGAATCGCTGGTGACGCTACGAAAGTTTTTAAGGATTACAATATATGTGTTAAAGCATTAGAGGACCTTTCCAAGCTTGCAAATATAAAATTTGGTGGCATCCCCAAGATGTGGAGTCTTAGGTCTCTGACTGAAACTCTCATCTGCAAGCAGGTTATTTTCTGAGTTCTCTCAAATCTTTTTCCTCTCATTTTTTTGATTACTAATACGTACCTTAATTTTGATAATCTTAGAATTATATGTGAATTGATACTTTCATGCAAATTAATGTTTTTATCTTATATTTATTCATGTATTGTAGTTTATTGTTCTCTTAGTAAATACTAAATAGGGTATCTAATCTTTCTTCTTGTCTCATTCAGTATTTGAATGACCCATGTCACATTCATATAGTTGAGTCTACTTCGAGTGGTCCTTATATTTATGTGAGTCATCAACTGTTTAACAAGGACCATTTCAAAAAACTGTTTCACAAGGACAAAACACTTTGTGGATCTTTGCCGTGTCGACACTGATACACGTGTTCGAAACTTGTGGATACTTCAGCAGGTACTTGCACATAACAATGTTACATGTTGTGTGGATATCACGTATGTACTTGCACATAATCATGTTAGAACATATTATTTCGCTGAAGGTTTATGTCTTCTGTGTATTTTGTAACAATGTTAGACCTGAATGTACAAATTACAACTAAAAATAAAGCACATAATAATTGAGAAAATAATGTTTGTGTGCAGCCATGTTCACGTGTAGGTTTTTTTCCAACTCATTGTGTCAGACACCTTGTACTAGTGTCTGCCACTGACGCACGTACCATATCATTGTTACATAGGTTGACGATGAGGAGGGTAATATACTCCCTTTTGCATTGAATAAAAGTTGCTTTGAACTTTTGCCCTCATTCTGTTGACATTTGGGTTCCCTCCCTCTTCAATTCCTGGGTTCTGTCTTTGTATAATTTTTATTGATAAATTTAGCAGATTTATTTGGTTGTGTCCAATGATACGAAAATTATATTTATTTCCAATAATTTTTTCGTTTCCCAAAAAGTTGATTGAAACACAGTTTAGTGCTAAAATCAAATGTTTCCAATGTGATGTCTGAAGTGAGTTCTAGAAGAGAGGCTTTCCAATAAGCGTCGTCATATTGCCAGAAGTTCTCTCCAGGGTTATACCTCATCAATCTTCTATTGTTGTTCTCTAGAACCAAGACTTGTCTCACCTGCCACTTTTCTCATGTATCCCACACTCCTCTCGATCCACATTGTGTTCTCCTAAGTCCTACCTCAGTCATTACTTGGTCCACCTTTTTTGCACAAGCTGACCAACTCTATGAGTTAAACTGGCCCCCTCCACCTTTGCTGTGTAGAGCTATATATACAAGTTGTCTTTGTGCTTGGAATGCACAAAATCATCCTGTTGTGGGCATCCCATATACCCTCTTTCCATTGTTCCACATTCCAACTTGCTTCCAAGAACCTTGATTCCTTTGTGCTTTCTAGGGATGCTACTTCTAAAGGGAAACCAAGTGATGTTTAGAATACCGCCTGCTTTATTTGCATGCTAATGAAATTGCACTGGTCTAGTTTCCACTTGCAACTGAGAAGTTCGTGTTACGAAGACAGGACAAAAATTTCATGGTTTTCCGATTTCTCACATGAAGACAATAACTTATTTGAAATAAGCTAGCATTCAATATTTAACAACGTCTAGTATCGTTTTAAAAAGCCTCTACAGATTTGGTTCCTCAATGTTATTACATTTCCTGCAAGCACTTGGTAGTAACGACTATTACCTTTACTTGATCAGGATTTTTTTTTCCAAAATCTCTACAAAAAAAATGCTCATTTGGACTCCTCGTCATTAACCTTGTCTAAGATTCCGATGCTGTTAAGGAATATAGGTGGCCAGAGATATTAATGTTATTAAATTGTTGCAGATAAAGAAGCCCTGGAGTACTAGACTTGGAAACTGGGAAGCTGATGTCCTATCAAAAGCACAACTCCAATATGCTGCCCTCGATGCTTTTGCTTCATGGCACCTGTATCAGGTAAACAAAATCAGCCTGTGTATTTGGCTAGTAATTATATACGTAGATTTATTTTTTATATTTACTCGAACAGGTTTTAAGTTGCCTTCCAGATGCTGACAATAACAAAAATGTGGAGGAAGTTAATGGTTTATCATTATCATGAGTTCATCATGACCTGTTTATACAGTCTCAGCGTATCATCAACTTTAACCCATCGACTTCTGCTCCAAATGTTCTTCGAAAAGGCAAGATTTTTGTCCCTGCAGGTTTTCCTATGAACATTCTTACCAATCACAAAGGAAAAGAAGAAATAAGATCTTATGAACATTCTTGTGCCAGACGAGGGGTGTCGTGCAATGGGGTTAGTTATATACTTTGAATTTGAAAAGCCAAGGAAAAAGGTTAGTTATATATACTTGGGAACATTATTTACTTGTGTTCAGAATATTTTTCGTGTACAGTTATAGTCTGTTTGGACAAGGAATTTGGGGGAGGGATTTTGTGGGGACCAGGGATTTGGTAAAAAAATCATGTTATATTTTTCCTCAAAATCCCTGGTCCCCACAAAATCACTCCTTAAAATCCCTTGTCCAAACAGACTATTACTTTATTACTTGATTACCGTCCTGTTAGAGGCACTAACATGCAAATTTTTACATATTATTATTACTATTATGTTTTTGTATCTATTTGTTTTAGTTTATTTTATCAGGGTAATGTCGATTTTGCATTTGTTACACTTTAATGCACTCGAGGTAGAAATTAGAGGCTTCAACATGTACCCAAATACCTGGGAACTGAATCAATTTTTCCCAATTCCAGTTCCACATATTTAAGTATTTCTCAGAACTTGAACCGTTAGTATTATACATAACTGGTTCCATTTCTGGTACTTTAATGTCATATGGAACCGGAACTTAACCATTAAGAACCAGAACTGGCTTACAAATGTTGATTTATTCTCCTGATTTTTCTATTGCTTTTAGCAATTTTTTTTATTAGTTTTATAGAAGATTTGAACCAGTAGCCAATTCAGAGTTATCAGATAGATGATAAGTATAGAACAGTTAGTTATTAGGCTTAAAATTTCGAATGTTTTGGAATGTTTCACTTAATTAGGTTTCTGTGTTGATCATAAGAAAACCATAACCTTCTCAGTTTGTCTTGCTTTTTTCTCGGAAATTATTTCATGCACCGATGAGAACATCTAGTTCAGAATGTCTCAGTTTCAAAACAAGATCTTAAACCTTCAATTTGGGGTCCTTGACGCTACTCTTTCATTACTAGAATTTCTTTTTGAACCTACAACCTCCCATATCATAGGGAGGGATGCAAACCAACCGAGCAAGCCTTTGTTTGCTACTAGAATTTCTGTTGGGACCAATTTGGCAGTTATTATCCATAGAGAACATCTTTTTGGGTATTTGGCATTTGGAGTTATTTTCAGACTTCTTTTTTTTTTTTTTTTTTGGGGGTGGGGTGTGGGTGGGGAGTGGTCCAACCTTTTTCTATAGTCTCTGGACTCTCTAGTCTCTACATTCATTTGGTGTCCAAAACTCTTTAAATGTTCAACTGGAAGATATGATCTGAGTTCTATCCTATAGTCAGTTATAATACATATAGTCAGTTCTACCCTATTTTCATTCTCAAAATAGAGATTGAAAGGAGTGCATTGTGTTATTAATGGTGCCATGCTATTGTTATGTAATGTTTAACACGTGAAAAATTAATATTCATGACATATATTTTAGGTTTTTTCAAGTGGTTGGGTTCTACCCTACTTTGGGTAGTGGTTAGGACCTCTACACATTTCTAAAGAGGTCATGGGTTCAAGCTTCTGCAGTAGCCCACACAATTATGCTCAAATTTTAGAATTTAAATGGTTATGCACAATCTAAGAGTGCTAGAGTACTATTTATTATTGATGGTGACTCTCTTTCGCGAGTTGATGACGATGTTTTTTATGTCGTTAATGGTACCTCTCTTTTGTACCATTGTTTTGCTCCGTGGATGTTTAATATGTTTATTATTAATATACATATTCCTATATTTATATGCGGTTATAATGGTTTTAGTTTAGTTTATTTTATTTTATTTTTGTCTTTATGTTGGTTAAGTCATCCACAAAAGTGGTAGACTAAAATGGATTTTAGCCTATCAAAGCTTAGCTATAATAAAGCAGTTGCACATCAGTTTAATCTAAAAAAATTTACAAAAAATGAAGATAGGACACATCGGGAATTTTTAAAAAAAAAACTAAAAATTTAATACTAGGCGGTGCCCCCTTGGGCCGTCTGGTACAAATGGTTAATTTTTTTTAAGCTCCTTAAAGATTTTGTTGTATAATTTTAAAGTACGTGACTTATGTCTATATAGTGCAGGTCCCACATGGTGATGATTCAGAAGTTAATTTTTGAAGAGGATATTCACCTCAACATTTAAATCATTCCTACAAATAATCAGTTTATTCTAAAATTCCTATCACCATAAAAATTTAATTGAAATCAATGGTTTCTTCTTAAATAGTGATGATCTTTTCACCGTTCATTTAAAATTAACTTTTATACAGTTTAAAAGTTTATAAAAAGTCTAGTTTCTTATAAAGATGATATAAATGGCTAGTAAACATCTTATTAAAAAATCAACTATTGGATCATCTCCATGTAGGACCCGTACTCTTTAGATATAAAAAAACAAGAGTTTTAGTTTTTTTAAAAATAACAAAAATTTGAGGAAGTGTGGGGCAGGCTGTCTGCGCACCGCTTGGTGCTAGGTGCTCTCACCCCACACAGCCCAACACTTATATAATAATAATAAAAAAAAGTGTGGAAGGTTGCTTGGACATCACTTAGTGTCAGGATCCCTATTCACACACCACCCATCGTGGGACTCCCGCCCAGTACATCGCCTAGTTAAAAATATGGAAATCCAATTTTCAGACATGTAAATATACCTTACGGTTCCCTCCTATAATCTAAAATGTATAGTACAGTCGATCCATTGCGCAACTTTTTATGCATATTTAGCTTACAAAAGTGAACCGCTGTGTGGATGCCCTTAGACATGTAGTGACAAGATCTCAACATAAACAGGTTACCTTATTCTAATTTATCGAATCCTTCTTTATGAACAATTTCATTTTATTTCTCAGTTGATCACTCTCTCTACTCTTAGTTTGAATCCAAGGAAGGATAACAATAACCAAATGTCCAAATCAATGAAAGCACTGTTTCTCTCTCTAAACCTATTCTTAGGTTTACCTAATAGTGCACGCATAGAAAACCAAGAAAAGAGTGAATTTTTTTTTTTTGGAAATTTGTTTCTATTTTAAAGAAGAATCCTATAAAACCCAAGTCCTATATTATGATAGAAAACATGCTTCCAAGTTCCAACCACTCGACCAAGTTATCTTCTGCAAAATATATATATATATATATATGCTCCTTTGCATAAGATCTTAATTTATTCTTGATTTAATTTGATTGTGGTCGCTTTAATCCTGCTGAGAATATAGTCCCATAAGGGATATAATAGCCTACCAAATCTAATATATAATGATCATGTGCCACTTCTCTAACCAATTGGTTTTGAGTTGGATGCCCACAAACTTAATAAATCTCGCTTGCTAAAGAAATTACCCATGGAAACCTAAAAAAATCTCCATCCACCAACTAGAAATTACCCATGGAAACCTAAAAAAATTTGCCTAAAATTAACCACTGACCTCGCTTACATATAAAAGATATAACCTATGGAAACCTAAAAAAATCTCTATCCACCAACTGGAAATTACCCATGGAAACCTAAAAAAAATCTCCATCTACCAACTGATCTCTTCACCAGTTAGATCATTCTCACAAAAAATTATATCATTCTAAAACTCCTAACCCCGTAAAAATTAAGTGATTTAAAAATTATTCAATTTCTTTGCTAACTTTAATCCAACTTTTGATAGAGTATGAAGTTTTAGAACATGACGATTTTATATGAAGATGACATGGAGTGGAGAACAGCCTCGTACCCTTGAATCATCTCGATGTAAACCCTACATAAACCTTTTAACCACATAGGATGAATAAGCTTGTATGTGGATCCGAACTCATAAAACAAAACCACCAGTCTTATTGTGTAGTGTGTAGATGAATCAAAGACTCATATGAGAGATCTTACCTAGTCAATGATCACAACTATATAACTCAATAATTTACCAAACAATCTAAAAACATATGTATCAAATTTTCTTTTTGGTGAATAAAACATCTCTCTTCTCACAGATGCCAACCACAACTTGTTGGTCCCCCACCCCTATATATATATATCGCCAACTAGCTTTTCCTATGATCCGTACTTCCCTCATAGTTCTCACATGGTGTCTCTTTTCCTTATTCCAAGATATCTTATCCTATAGAGTACTTTGTTCATCCTCCTTTTGGCAGGAAGAGGAATTTTCTTTAAAGGTGACCTACAAGGACTAATCACAACTATAATATAATAATGCTAAAGATTGGATGTATATATGACTTCGAGTACAATACAACTTGTTAAACACCTCCGACTGTCATAGCCAACTCTTATTGACTAAATTTTGAGATATCCATTTTATTGTTGAATTCTCAACGAGCATTGTCGTAGACTTGACATTGAGTTAGGATTAGAGTCAACCCTATCTGGGTTAGCTTTTACATGGTGAAATTTTGAGGTATCCATTTTATTTGTGGATTTTCAACGACTATTGTCATAGACTTGGCAGTGAGTTAAGATTAGAGTCAACTTTATTTGGGTTGACAAATTAGAAATGTTCAACCTTAACTTTGTCTAAATTTTTAAATAAGTCAATTTTAAATTCTAATCATAATTAATTTGACCTTGATCTACATAAAAGTAAGGCAATGAGTCACGGAGCCAGAGTTGATGGTTTATGAATGTTCAATCCTAATTCTAATTTGTTTAGCTACATGTGGAGTTAAAACCAGATTAAAACTAGTCAGCATTAGGGTCGACTTGTGAGTTGGATAACCTTTTGCCATGTGTAGCTATAGTAGTGCCATATTGCCATAGATACCAAAAGCAGTTTTATGGATGAAAACTTAGGTTTACTTTAAATAGAAAAAAAAAAGAAAAAAAAAAAGAAAAGAAAAAATCGCTTCCCCTTTGGTCGGGAACATACAGTTCATAAATCAATTGGCTGTAAAATCCTAAAAACTTCAAAGTTAATTCTTGAATACAAAGATACATTTCATGAAGATCCCTTCTTCTTCTTTTTCCTTTATTTTTTTGTTTTCCTAGTCTCATCTTCTAATAATATTCTCCATGTGATAGATATGTAATTATTTTTTAGGATTTGTTTGACACATTTTCCATGATATTAGTTGGGTTATCTACATGCAGTGATGCTACACTTACTGCAAAGTGTACTGCCAACTTTACTGCAAATGTTAAACTTACTGCATTTTCTACTGCAAACTTTACTGTAAATTCATCGCACAGTTCTCAAATAATCTCACATCCCTCGTGATTTGTCATTTCTAAATTGACGCAAATACCATTCTAAATAGTCTTTGCAGTAAAGTTGGCAGTACACTTTGCAGTAAGTGTTGCATCACCGGATCCACATAGAGGTTAGGGATGAGCTAGGATTATAATCGTAAGGGGAGGGGGTAGTTATGGATCTACTCTGTGTCAGTTCACCATAATTTCAAAATTTATAAGTTTTAAAAACTGCTCCATTATATGGGCACACATTTCTACGGTAGTTTAAAATAAATGATATTTATGGGCGTCACATTAGTCACTTTGACCCAACATTTGAAGGGTTTGAAAGTTCTAAAATAATGTGATATCACTAATAAGGATAATTTATGCATTCAATCATCTTCGTTGAAAATAGCCCTTCGTATATATAGATCATCGTATTTAGAAATTAGTTCATGATAAGAAGATTATTGTTGCAAAAAAAAAAAAGCAACCCTTGAATTATACGTGGACCCACACATAGGTGTAATCAGAATGTAAGAAAAAATATAGGAACAAGTAAAAAATTTAAGAAGGTGGGTAAAAATATTAACCCATTTATTCTCTAATGGTTGTGACGACTTGCTTTAAACCACTTTAAAGCCTCATTAAAGTAGTACTTATAGGTAATCTTTTTTTTTTTATCTATTTTTTGTTTTATTGCTTTGCACGAACCTTTTTTGAGATCTTTGGTGCACCATGGAATCACGGATCTAATTTTGATACGGACAAATTGGTGGTCCTAAAAGATTTTGTTTTAATTATTGTTTATCATGTAATTATAATTAAGTACCTTAACACGTCAAAGAATCATTGATTTGCGGCTTCATTGTATCTTGACCCTATATTGACTAGATGTTAAAATTTGATATATGACAAACATTCGCCTAAAAAAATAAGACATCAATTCTTTTGAAGAGATGAGCCTGCATTAAATTAAATTACTACTAGAAATTAATTAAAAGTCTAAGCCATCAACAAAAATAAATATTATAAACTGTAAGTGCTACCTTTTAGCACATGCACAAAAATTAAAAACACATCATGTTCGAATTTATGATAGTTATTTTGTTATTTTATTTCCTCTAATTATATCAAACAAGAAAACAACATTTTCGTAAGCCGGTACCAGTTCCTATTAGTTCGATTAGGGTCATTTCGATTATTTTGGAATCAGAAAAATTATAAGACAACTCTTCAAGCATATGGTGATTTCCACTTAGATACTAAATATATGGAACCGGAACAAAAAAGAATTAGTTCCCAGTTAGTTCGGTTCTCGGGTAAACAGGTAACCATTGATGACCCTAAAATCTAAGATGGAGCTAGCTAGGATTCTTTGTCTTTACATGAGTTTCAACCAATTAACAAGGTCTTCCAAAAGAAAGTACATAATTTTATATATATATATATGACCCAAATTTTGCAGAAAATATCGGAACTAGTTTTAGTTTTCAACCAACTCAAAAAAAACACTTTATAAGTTTAATCCAAAATTGAGCAAAAAGATAAAAGATGCCCTCATTTAATATTATTTTTCTTTCTCACAAAATAATAGAGAGAGAAAGAAGTTAGGGAGAGAAAATGAGAGAGAAAGAGAGAACGAAAGAGAGATCTAGATCTCGGACCGAAAGAGAAAACGAGGGAGAGAGAGATCGAGAACTGAGAGAGAAAGAGATCGAGATCTGAGTTCGTTTTCTTCATTAATGATGGTTAATTTGATCAAAGAAGATGAAAATGAGGAATAAAAGGAGAGACTTAGCGACAATTGTATACCTCTAGGGTTCTTAATATCCAAGCTTAAAATTATAAACCTTGAATCTACTTTTAGTCTATTTGGACAAGGGATTTTATGGAGGGATTTTGTGGGGACCAGAGATTTTGAGAAAAAATATAACATGATTTTTCCACCAAATCCCTGGTCCCCACAAAATCCCTCTCCCAAATCCCTTGTCCAAACTTGTTTCTACAAATTTCTTTCAAACCAATTGAAGGGAAACAAAACAGAAAATTGGAAAAGAAAGAAGAAGAAGAAAACGTAACTCTCTCTCTCTTACTTCCTTTGCAAAAAAAGGAAAGATAAATCTATCAATATAAAAAATAAAATGAAGTTAAATGAATTTAAAATGCTATATATACATAAGACAAAAAATTGAGTTGGATTTAAAAAGCTAAATTAACTTAAATGGGTGGGAAGTTAAAACATTGGAAGATTTGGGGTTAAATCCTCATTCATAAAACCTAAACGATTAATTATTTTGTTCATGTTAGTAGGACCTACATAACAACCTATCAGAAGTCAGTAATGGTGGCTAGAGATCCAAACCAAGAGTGGATGTTTGCTAGAATATCCTTTTGTCCTTTGCACAGACAATACTATGGTTAATTAGGTTCTCTTTGATTTATCTTTCTTATATATTTAGTTTATTAAAAATTAAAAAACGCAAAAAAAAAAAGGTTACTTAATTCTGCTATACATATTGTTGTAATAATGACAGTAGTTTAACACTTTGTTTACATTGTCTTGTGTAGTCTTCGTTGCAATAGCTAATTTTTTATAACGATGATCTTCTCATTTATTTTTAGCATCAACGGAAAATTATATGAAAAACGAAATAAGTAAAAGATTATAAGAGTCCAGACCTAGGTGTATCTAGGTATTGTGTAGGTGATTAAAACAGGCGGTATGCTATACTATACATAATGACTTGAATCACCCACATACAGAAATAAAATAATGACATGAAAATACAGTCTCATCTTCTCATCATATAAATCAACCTCAACTTTTTGATCATCTACATATTTAACTATACACATTATAAATGAAGTGTAAAAATAATTGTAGCTTTCACTTTCTAATGTGTGCTTTTTTCGTTGTAATATTCTTCTTTGATACGAATTTTGCATTAGAAATAAACCCTAATATAAAGAAACACATGCGATGAATGAGCACCAGAGTCGTCGGTACCTAGCTAGGTGATCACAAGACTCGTTCAGATCAGCTGATGATCGAATTCCATGCAAATATGTAAGCTGCAAGAACTCACCGACACGTCTGACAGGCAGCGAGCTAGGAGGAAAAGGTGGAAAGACGTCATATGCTTATGATTGTGATTGATGTATGCAGTGCACGTTCATGGGGCCCACAGATTTATTTATTTATTAATTCATTATATTCAGTGGATGGGACGTGCATCTGGTCTTTGAGTGATGCTAGATGTACACGTGGATAAAATACTAATTAAACCTTATTATTTTGTGAGGGCAAATTTTTTGGGATTCAAGAATCTGTAGATTGATGGATTTTGAGTGTGATAGTGGGATCCAAGAATCCAAGCAATTTTTCATTAAATAGTGGAATGATGATTTGATCATCTGTAAGTCAAAAACGATCATCAGATGATCGTTTGAACCATCCGATCATCGTTTTGTTAAAAAAAATCTATTAAAAAATAATTAAAAGTATACAAAGATTTTAAAATTTAATAAAATAATTTTAAAAAAAAAACACAAAACGGCCATCAAATGATCGGATCATTTGATGGTCGTTTTGTTAAAAAAATATTAAAAAAATAAAAAATAAAAAAAAAGTAAAAAGTTATTAAAAAATAAAAAATAAATAAAAACTATGATCAGATGCTTGCTGTCCCACTATTAGAATCCATGGATCCATAGGTTGTTGGATTGGATTCTTAGATTCCTACTATCCTTGCCCTGAAGACGTTCTCCTAACAATATAGATCATTTTTACAAAAAATTATTTAATCTAAAACAATTGATTGAATACTTTCAGTGTTGGATTTTAATCAATTTTTAAGAAGATTAGAAGTTTTAAAGTAGTCTGATTTTTTTTAGGACGTAAAATCCACCATTTATATCATCATCACAAAAATTAGCCATTAAATCATATCCATGTGGACCATATAGAAATGGATGTCAAACTTTATATCAAAATATGAGTGTGCAAGTAGTAATATTCTTAAGATTAATAGTGGACATTGATTTAGGTGTTGTTTGGTAACTTGCTAATAAGGATTTTCCCTCGCTCTGTTGAGGTTCCAAAAAAAAAAAAACATGCATGCTAATAAGAAATACTTCATGGCTTGTTTGGATGGAGGATTTTAAGTAGGAATTTTGTGGGGACCAGAGATTTAGTGGAAAACTAGTTAGATTTATAAAAATAATTATTGACTAGTTTTCCACCAAATCTGTAGTCCCCACAAAATCCCTACTTAAAATCCCCCATCTAAACAAACCATCATTTTTTATGGTTTGGGTGGTATATTAATAATAATCTACAATAACTCACAAATAAAAGGTAAAATAGCTACAAAATTCATAGTTTTTAAAGTGCTACAAATATTCACAGACATTTTATTATTAATTTGTAGATCAACTGCAAATTATCATGAGTCCTGCCAATCCTTTTCTTTTTCATCAATGAAGTTCATCACCCGCAATGAAGTTTAAAAAAAAATTACCATGAAAATATAACATTTATCTTTCACTAAAAACCACAATAGTTGAGGCATTATATGTAAATATTAGCCGGACACCAAGTTGGGCCTTAGAGCATCCACAACAGTGCTCATATTATGCATTTTAGCATAAAAATGTTACACAGTGGGATGGAATTATTATGCATTTTACCCTACAAGTCAATCACATACGCTAAATTTGGTCAAATGCATCCTCCATATGCATATTTATAGCCAGGCGTGGTGCCTATTCCACGCTCAAGCTGAGCTTTTTTTATTATTATTATTTTTTTTGAAAAGTAACTGGCCGTGGAGCTTGGACTACGCCCACCAATAGGCGTGATCCTTCCTCCACGCCCGGCTAAAATTTTAATTTTAAACTTTTTTAAATAATAATGGTTGAGTCCCAAAAAAAATTTAATATATTTTTAAAATTGCAAATGGATTTTACAATTTTTACCATTGTGGAACTCTATCTAGTAGGGAAAACGGTGGTAGGCTAAAATGCATGATAGCCTACTACCAATGTGGATGCTCTTATAGGTTAGATTTATAGAATATGAGTGACATACCCTTGCATGTGAAAAAATGATGAGGAGGACAGGCCTTATAAATAAAAGTGGTGCACTTTAGCAACCCCTTTTAATTAATTTTAACATAAAAATAGCTATAACTTTTAAAATATAAATCGGATTTGAACAAAATTTATACCGCTGAAAATATTTTTCAGGATTTTTAAAATAAGATCATACATGAATACGAAATTCAAAAAAAAACTTATAAAAACCCATTTACAAAGCTATAAAACCCAAATTATCTGCAAATTACAACTTGCAATAGTTTTTTTACTATCCAAACACAATTTCTAAGTTTTTTTTACCGTGCAATCTTTTTGTATAGAGGCTTAAAAATATGCAGATGCTTAAAGCATGCCAAAAATAGCCAATGCAAATTACAATTTGCATATGCAAATTAACTATTCAAATGCAATTTTGTGTTATTCTGTTATGCAATTTGTTTTCAAAAAGGCTTAAAAAATAGCAAATGATCAAAATTTTACAAAAATAGCCTATGCAAATTATAACTTGCACAATTTTTGTCGAGTTACGAAGGTTTTTTTTGATTTGATATTGTTGTTAGATCTCATTTTGAAGATCTTAAAAAATGCTTTCCAAAAATATAAATTTTGTAGAAAAAATTAATTTGTAGATTAAAAGATATAGCATTTTTAATTTTAAAAAATATTATTTTATCTTTCTGCCACGTAACTACTCCCTACAAAATAAAAACAGTTAGAGTTTATATTTTAAATAGAGATTATGGTAGTTAGGTAATAAAATTTGTTAGTTTTAAGACAAAAAATTAAAACAGACCTAGACAGATGAATTGGTCGGTCCCAACATTATTTTTCAAAGGACGGCCCTTATAAAACAACAAAATTGCCCGTCATCTCTATTAAACTAGCCTAATTTTCTGTTAGATTTATGGTGAAATGTTTTTTGAAGGCTCATTCAAATGATAGTACTCCCTCCACAAGTGCCAACTTTGTTAGGATGTGGGTGTGGGAGACTGATTTTCTTTTTCTTTTTTTAATTGAGTTATCTCTTTTTTTCTTTTCTTCTTTTGTTTCATTTGGATATTATTATGATACCATTCTTTCTTTTTTCTAATATAATTTAGTTTTTTCGTTTTTACGATAGCAGAAAAAGAAAAGAATTTTAGTGAAAGAGATATTTATGATTCACATGCGTTAAACTTCTCTTATTTATTTTTATTTTCCAATTGAAAAATGTTAAAAAAATTTGTACATGATCGTTAGGACATCAACAACCTTTACTCCTACAGAAACAATGGATATACCTACTACAAAAGAAAAATTATGAAAAAAAAAAAGGCAAGGTGAAACATCCACATAAGCACATCAAGGAAATGCAAGCATTCGGGATAGTTCAATTGTTCTTCAAATTCATTGCCAAAGAATACAAATAGACATGCCAAGTTTAGCAATGTTGCAAAACCATGTATGCCAAAGTGTTGGGTGTCGATTTACTTGTTGTACAAATAGACATGCCAAGTAAATTTGATTACTTTTTATATTAATTTATGGCTTTAATTATTATTAGATATATATACAAATTGATTATATATATTTTTGTAGTTTGAACCGTACAAATTATTGGACTCTAAATCCAACATTGTCGCAATGGGTCACATTGATCACTCTTGTGGAGAAGACGCCATGATTCATACAGTTCCAATAGGAAAAGATTGTTTTAAGGTTGAGATTAATGCAGTGAAAATTTTAAAATCCTCACTACCGCGTCCATCGTGTGAATTCCTAACGGTAGGAGATGCTTTAGGCTCTTATGTGGCTTGGCCAAAAGAATTAGTGTCCCTTATCAACAATGTAAGTCTTTATCTCATTATCTCATCATTTATGTTTGTAACTGAATTACATATTGAAAATAGTTAAAACTATTGACTTCAAGCCATTTAATCGTATTGCAATCTATTTTTTTAAAACCCAATAGGAGACAACGTGCTCGGACGTGTTCAACCAATTTTATATGAAAGCGGAACAAATTTTGAAAGAGGGTAACATTATCGAGATTGATTTGGGTGCTGATATGTTTCAACAAAAAATAGATTCATCAATACATTTGACATTAGATGATATCAAATTTATCTGCAAATACCAAGAGCTCACCAGTAATGCCATTATTATATATATTAGGTAAGCCATTCTTGTAAAAATATTTAGATTATTATTGACTTACATACGATCTGACATAAATTAATTTTATAATTTTAGACTACTGTATGAAAGGATGGAAGCAAATGAGCGTCAAACTAAGTTTAGGTTTTTAAACCCTGTGTCCATAAATCATACTATTCAACCAGGTCAATTTGTTAAAGAAGTAATGGGGAGACTGAAAAATGCAAAACAAGATTACGTTTTCATTCCTTATAATGTGGGGTAAGTGTTAATTTCAATGCTCTAAGAACCAAATGAATTTTACGAAAAATATTAAACAATGCTTGTACACTAACTTATAAGTTTTTGTTAGTAGAAGACACTGGATATTAATGGTGTTTTTTGAAGAAAAGTTCTATTTTATGGATCCATTGCATGGAAAGAAGTCGACTAAGTATAAAGTAAAAGATTTGGTGAAAGTGTAAGTTTCTCCTCTATTTACATTTGCATGAATGTATAAGCTTTGTTGATGTGTATATTTATGCTTGTATGTTTACGGATAATTTGGCCTTCATGTGTTAGTGCTGGGCAAAACCTATTAAGCTTAAAAATGAAAAGGCATACAAACAAACAATGTTTGGTAGACGTTAATGTAAATAAAATAATTTATTTTCATTGTAACAAAAATTAATTTATTAACTTTTTGAAAAAACTATTATTTTAATTTATGTGTAACAAATCCCGAAACAAAAAGAAAATTAGGGATGTGGGTTCTATGTTATGCATTATATGAAAGACATTATATAAAGGCTTGTTCCTGCCACTAATGACTTTCAAGAGGTAAGAAAAGCTACTTTTCTACTTAAAATTCTTATGTTTTACCTTGTTATGATATAATTGCCTAAATATTTACAAAATCTTAGTTGCAGATCTTTTAAGTTGAAGGAAGAGTATGATATGTTAGACATCAACGAAGTTAGAAATGACTGGATCAATTACATTACTCCGTTCCTGCGCTTATAACTTTGAGGTAAGATTTTTATTATTTTAAATTTTATAAATTCTAATTTGCTAGATTTACTAAAAACCAACTAAGGTGACATGGTTTAATTTTATGTATTATGTGCAGTCATAAAGAACAAGCATTTGGAAGCTCGAAGAAAAGTTAATTAAGATGATATCATTGTTGAATAGAAGTTAATGAATCATTAGGGGTGTCATGCATACATATATATAGGTTTTTTATTATTATTTCTCTTTGCTAAAGAACATATTTTTCGTTTTAGCTAGGTTTTCACTTTGAAAGATGTAAACACTTTAATTGGATATTATATAAATATTTGTGTTAGAAGAATGAATGGTTTGATTTTTTGCGATCTTGATTCAGATGTCGTTGCAACTTTATTATTATTAGCCTTGGAATTTATACGTATATTGGTAGATTATTATTGGCGTTTGGTACAGTGCCACAGAAAAAATTATTTTTTAAAAATTTTGTTTACTATTTTAGACATGGTGAAAAATTTTGTTTACTATTAGTCGTGGTTTATAAATACAAACCGTTAATATAAAGAATATATTGACCATTGGTCTCGGTTTACTAAACACAACCGTGACCTATGCAACATAAATATTTTCATTGGTCACGCATTATAGTTCTTTTCCATGACTTTTAATTAATTAGACACGATTTTTAAAAAGGAATTGTGACCTAAACTATCATCTACTGTTTGTTGGTAACGGTGGTGTGAATTAAAACGTGACTAATCGTTGATCAATTCTTTTTAGTGGATTTTTAGTCACGTTGTGGCACAAAACACCATAACTAATCTAACACAATTATAAGTATTAGTCACGTGTTTCTATTTAACACCGTGACCAATACCTTTACCCATCGTTTGTTGGTCACGTTCTTGTTTACCATATCGTAACTAAAAAGCAAAAGATTAACTATTCGAATAAAATTTAGTCACGGTGGTAGAAATATGGACAGTGTATGAGGTGAAATGGTTACGGTATATACAACGTGACCAAAATTTGTCACGGAGGCTATGGTCACAAAATGTCAAAATTAAAAAACGTGACGACAGGTTTATTGTCACGGTAATAAACTGTGTCGATAATTCATTTATGTACTAGTGATAGGGTATCAAATAATGGGCAGCATGCTAGCATGCATGCATCGAATGAGGGTCCACCAGAGCATTAGGACAAAGCAAAGTTTAAATCTTCAAAAAAAATTGTTCCTCAAAACAACTGATTCCATCGAACACACTTTACCAAGATTTTCTATATCACACGTGTTTTGAAAAGACGAAAGTAGGCCTTTTGAGTAGAACTTGGTGAAAAAAATAAGCCAATATATTTTTATGCTAATTAAGTCCCTGCCATCAGCTGTGAAAAAAGTGTTTTGAGGTTTTTTTTGTATATTTGGATCCTTTGACCATTTTCTTTCTCCAATACAAACTAGTTCTTTCTAACAACTTTTGAAATATTTGTTTCCTGTTGTAAATAAAGGATATTGTGATATATCATGGTGGATGACCACCACTAGACCACCATCACCATTATCACCATTCACTCCACCACTAGCATCATTATTGCTATTACCACTACTACTAATTTCATCACTATTTCACCTACTACTACCACTACCAATATGGCTATAAATAGAGGCCATTGTTACATGTAATTGCATCCTAAAATTCTAGTAAGAAGAATCCTTTATTGTTAGTCTCTAGTTCTTATTTGTTTCTTGATAGTTATCTTGCTTATTTCTCTCTAACTTATAACACGTTATCAACACGAGTATTCTAAGAAAGGTTTGTATTCTACCTTCGTAATTAAGGTTTGTATTCAGCAATGTTTTTTGATAGAATAGCGTGATTGTTTTTCTATACTATTTTTTTTTAATTTTCAGCAACGTTTTCTGTTAGAATAGCGTAGTTTTCTGTACGGTTCTGACTTTCAGCAACGTTTTCTGTTAGAATAGCGTAGTTTTATGTACTGTTCTGACTTTCAGCAACGTTTTCTGATAGACTAGCGTAATTTTTTAATTTTCAGCAACGTTTTATGTTAGAATAGCGTGGTTTTCTGTACTGTTCTGAATTTTCAGCAATATTTTCTGATAGAATAGCGTGGTTTTTTTTTTCTATACTATTTTTAATTTCAGAAACGCTTTATATTAGAATTCCGTTGTTTCTTTAATATTCAGCAACGTTTTTTTATTATTGAAATATAATTTTTGCATATTGTTTCATGCAACCTATATATATATATATGTATACATAAAAAAAAGAGGACTAAATCACATTGTTGTATGTGTGATACGATCAATGAATTACATTATAGTATATGTAATTTGATAACGCTCTATACATAAAGACATTTCTTCACATTGTTGTATATGTGAAAGATTCGAAATTGGAAAGCATTTATCAGTATATTGTTTAAAATAGCCTCTAATATACGTATTTTTAAACAGATGACGAACCTTGCTAAGCTTGAATTTAAAACTCTTGATTTAAGCGGGGACAATTATTTATCATAGAAATTGGATGCAAAGTTGCATTTACAGTCAAACAAACTTGACAATGCTATAAAAGAGGATGGTATAATAACCTCTGAAGACAAGGCTAAGGCATTAATTTTTCTGTGTCATCATATTCATGATGACTTGAAAGCAGAATACCTCTGTGAGGATGAACCAATGAATTTGTGGATATCCTTAAAAGACAGATTTGACCACGAAAGGATGGTTATTCTTCCAACTGCTCAAAGTGAATGGATGAACTTACGTTATCAAGATTATAAAACTGTGAAAGAATACAATTCTGCTTTATTTAATATTGTCTCTCGCTTGAGGTTATGCGGAGAAAAAATAACTGAGGTTCAAATAATTGAGAAAACCCTCTCCACTTTTCACGCAAATAATGTACTTTTGCAGCAACAATACCGTGAAAGGCGTTTTCAGAAATACTCTGAACTTGTAACTTGCCTACTTGTAGCAGAAGCGAATTGTAATGTCCTTATAAAAAACCACAACTCTAGACCAAATGGTTCAATGGCAATTCCTGAAGCGAATGCCAATTATGGGTTTAGAGGAGGTCGTGGTAAAGGCCGTGGAAGATGGCATGGAAGAAGAAGAAATAATGGTAATAATTATCACCCTTATAGAGGTGGAAACAATGGAGCTCCACAAGGAAATAAGTGGAATAAGTGGACACCATCATCTAGCAAAGGGAATTCCAATCCTCAAAATAAACCCAATAAAGACAATAATGCTTGTCACAGATGTGGCAAGGAGGGACATTGGGCAAAATATTGCCGAACTTCTAAAGAAAAGGTTGAGAAGTTCAAAGAATCAAAGAAAGTGGAAACAAATCTAATTGAAGATTGGAATAATGATCCATTGGACATCACTCAATTGGATACATCTGATTTTTTTGAAGATCAGAATGGAAATCCTATTAGCAATGAACAATTCGAGGAGATGTTGGGAAATCCACCTTCAATGGTGTAATTGCTTGGTTACTTTGCGACTAGTACTTGCTTAGCTGTTATTTTTTTTTTTTTTTTGAACTATTTAATTTACAAGTCATGTGTGTTTAAATTTGATTTCCCTCATGGAAAGTCTAGGCCATGAGTGTCTGGTTTGTTTTGGAAACATTAATTATGGGTTTGTAAGTATTGTTTTATTATAGTATGTTTTCTCATTAACTGTTTTATTATTATTCTTGTGCTAGAATTAATATTCATGAATCTTATTTTTTTTATGTTGAAGGTATGAACATACAAATGGACAAAAATGAAATATGTTTGGTGGATAGTGCTACAACCCATACAATTTTGAAGAATCAGAAATTTTTTTCAAATTTAGTATTTGAGACATATAAAGTGTCAACAATAGCTGGGCCAGCACATATAATTGAGGGCTATGGAAAAGCAAATCTCATGTTACCTAATGGTACCCAAATCAATGTGCATAATGCGTTATACTCAAGCAATTCAAGGAGGAATTTGCTAAGTTTCAAAGATATACGCATAAATGGATACCATATTGAAACTCGGAACAATGACAATAAAGAGACATTGTGCATTACATCTAATGTTGGGAGCAAGAAGCTCACATTAGAAGAATTCTCATGTTTTTCAGTTGGTTTATATTACACCACAATTAATGTAATTGAGTCTCATGCAAATATGGCAAAACAAAGAGTTTATAATCCCGCCTTATGTACTGTTTGGCATGATCGTTTGGGCCATCCTGGACAAACTATGTTCAAGCGAATCATTGACAATTCTTGTGGGCATACATTGGAAAAACAATATCTTGGCTTACCTAAGAATTACTTGTGTGTTCCTTGTTCCCAAGGAAAGCTTATAACTAGACCATCTTATCTGAAGGTTAAGAATGAATCTCCCACTTTTCTACAAAGGATACAAGGTGACATTTGTGGTCCTATTCATCCTGCTAGTGGACCATTTCAATATTTCATGGTACTTATAGATGCATCAACTAGGTGGTCACATGTTTGCCTATTATCTACTAGAAATCTTGCATTTCCATATTTTTTGGCTCAAATTATCAAACTTAGATCTCATTTTCCAGATAACCATATAAAGTCAATTAGACTGGACAATGCTGCTGAATTTACCTCACAAGTTTTTAATGATTATTGTACATCTTTAGGAATTGAGGTTGAACACCCTGTCCCACATGTGCATACTCAAAATGGGTTAGCCGAGTCATTTATCAAACGTCTTCAACTTATAGCAAGACCCTTACTTATGCAATCCAGTTTACCACTTGATGCTTGGGGACATGCCATTTTGCATGCTGCATCTCTAGTTAGACTTCGACCAACTGGTTACCATCATTTGTCACCTATACAGCTTGTTAGTGGTAGACAACCTAACATATCACATTTGAGAAAATTTGGTTGTGCAGTACATGTTCCAATTCCACCTTTGAAAAGATCTAAGATGGGTCCTCAACGACGTTTGGGCATATACATAGGTTTTGAGTCCTCATCTATAATAAGATATCTTGAGCCAATGACAGGGGATGTCTTTACCGCAAGATTTGTTGATTGCCAATTTGATGAGACAATTTTTCCGCCGTTAGGGGGAGGTAAGCAACAATTTATTAATAAAGAAAATGTTGCTATAGAACGGCGTGAATGGTGTAAATTAACATGGAATACACCCACTTTGTCTCATCAAGACCCGAGAACTTCACAATGTGAAAATGAAATGAGAAGAATGATTCATTTGCAAGAAATTGCAAATCAATTACCTGATGCATTTAATGATGCAGCAAAGGTAACAAAATCGCATGTGCCAGCTATGAATGTACCAGCCAGAATAAATGTTCCAATTGGACAAAGTCCAATAATGGCGGCAAATGAATCTACCACGCGTCAAAAGCGTGGCAGGCCTATAGGTTCCAAAGATAGTGCTCCTAGAAAAAAGAGAGCTAGTGAAAAATCTTGTCCTGATAAAAGCCTAATAGTGGCTGGAGCTCCAGAAACAAATAATAAAAATGCACAAGCTCCCAAATTCATTGAAATGCCTATAGTTGCCCCTGATGTGGCACAGATACCTGAAAATAATGAGATCTCGATTTTCCATGCATGTTCAAGTGAATTATGGGACAGGAAAGCATTTGTCATCGACGACATATTCAGCTATGCAGTAGCTGCTGAGATATCAAAGGACAATGATGATGAAAATAAACCGTGTAGTGTAAATAAATGTCGACAAAGAAAAGATTGGCCAATGTGGAAAGATGTTATTCAAGCAGAGTTAAAATCTCTCGAGAAACGTGGTGTGTTTGGACCTATAATAGAAACACCAAAGGGCATAAACCCTGTTGGTTTTAAATTGGTGTTCGTAAGAAAGCGAAATGAGAGAAATGAAGTTGAAAGATACAAAGTCCGACTTGTGGCACAAGGTTTCTCTCAAAGGCCCCGTATTGACTATGAGGAAACATACTCCCCAGTTATGGATGTCATTACTTTTAGGAATCTAATTAGTCTCGCAGTTTCTGAAAATCTCGATATGAGACTTATGGATGTTGTAACAGCATATTTATATGGAGACCTAGATACTAATATCTATATGAAAATCCCAGAAGGGTATACAATGCTAGAGACAAAGTCAAAGAGCATGTGTTCAATAAAACTAAGACGATCGTTAATCCGGAAGGATGTGGTATAACCGTCTTAGTATATATTTGACAAAAGAAGGATACAAAAATAATCAAATTTGCCCATGTGTCTTTATTAAGAAATTTATAAAAGGATTTGCTATAGTAGCAGTATATGTAGATGATATAAACCTAATTGGTCCTCCTACAGAATTGGAGAAAATTGCTAACTATTTGAAGAAAGAATTTGAAATGAAAGACTTGGGAAAAATGAAACTTTGTCTTGTCTTGCAAATAGAATGAAGTTCTGATGGGATTTTTCTTTATCAATCCCAATATATTGAGAAGATCTTGAAACGATTTAGAATAGATAAAGCACATCCACTCAGCACACCCATGGTTGTGCGAAGTTTAGATTTGGATAAAGATCCATTTCAACCAATGGAAGAACATGAAGAAGTTCTCGATCCAAAAGTGCCATATTTAAGTGCTATTGGAGCACTTTTATATCTAGCACAATGCACAAGACCGGATATTGCTTTTTCTGTTAGTTTATTATCAAGATATAGTTCTGCACCTACACAAAGACATTGGAATGGTGTTAAGCACATCTTGAGATATCTTCGTGGAACAATTGACATGGGATTATTTTATCCTTCTGATCCTACCAACAACCCCTATCTAGTTGGTTATGCAGATTCAGGTTATCTTTCTGACCCCCATAAAGGTTGTTCCCAAAAAGGTTATGTGTTTATTAATAACAATGCAGCTATATCTTGGCGATCAACAAAACAAAGTTCTATAGCAACTTCTTCTAACCATGCAGAGTTCATTGCACTTCATGAAGCAACAAGAGAAAGTGTGTGGTTGAGATCAATCATTAGACATATACGAGAAAATTGTGAACTGCCCCCAGTCACAAATGAGCCAACAATAATTTACGAAGATAATACATCATGCATTGCCCAAGTACAAGAAGGATTCATCAAAGGATATCAAACCAAGCATCTTCCAACAAAGTTGTTTTATGCACATGAGCTCCAAAGAAGGAAAGTGATGGACGTCAAGCAAGTTTGGTCAAATGAAAACTTAGCCGACTTATTCACCAAGGCATTACCCAAGTCCACATTCCAGAAGTTGATATATGGGATAGGCATGCGACGGCTCAATCATCAGACTAATTAGTTATACATCTTGTATTTCGAGCGGGAGAATTGCTTAAGGAGAGTATTTATTTACAAATTATGGATACTCACACTCCAGTCCAAATCAGGGGGAGCATCTTTGGATTTTATGCGTGTTGTACTCTTTTTCCTTCGCTTAGGTTTTGTCCAACTGGGTTTTCCTAGCAAGGTTTTAACGAGGCAACTATAACGCGTCCAACACTACAATAAAGTTGATATTGTACTCTTTTTACTTCGCCAAGATTTTATCCCATTGGGTTTTTCCTGGTAAGGTTTTAACGAGACAATTATATTAATGTGATGGACATCCAAGGGGGAGTGTTGTAAATAAAGGATATTGTGATATATCATGGTGGATGACCACCACTAGACCACCATCACCATTATCACCATTCACTCCACTACTAGCATCATTATTGCCATTACCACTACCACTAATTTCATCACTATTTCACCCGCTACTACCACTACCAATATGGCTATAAATAAATGCCATTGTTACATGTAATTGCATCCTAAAACTCTAGTAAGAAGAATCATTTATTGTTAGCCTCTAGTTCTTATTTATTTCTTGATAGTTATCTTGCTAATTTCTCTCTAACTTATAACATTTCCTTCTTTTTTTTCTCTTCATATTTTTGTGTATCAAAACTGTCTTTCTCCAATAAAATATCTTAATTTTTTTAAATTCGTTACTGTTGATTCTGATCGATCAAGTTCACGCAAATTTTTAAGTTTTTAATTCGATTTTCTGCTCATTTCTTCCTTGATTTTTTTTAAGTTCATCAAAAACTTTAATTATATTATTCTCTAATGGAAGAAGTCATGTATGCTTTGAGTTTATTCTTTTACACTGTTAATCTTTTATCTTATTTTCTTAATTTCAAACGATTCACCTATTCCTCTCAATGCTCTTTGTTTTCTTTATGTTTCCTAAAAGTTCACATTAAAGTTTACATTGAATTTCGGGAGCTCTATAGAAAAGGTGGTCTATTCGAGTGCCTCTCTGAAGGTTTTCCATCGAGCCGCCACCATCCAATGGATGACCTTTCACGAAGAGAATTCCTGCACCACCATTTTAGAATTAGATCTAACCCAAATATCAGAGAAGCCATTATCAACTGCCCATTTTAATAATTCTAGCCGCACCATGAGATTATAAATGAATCAAAGAATCACTAATCAAAATAAAAGTATAAGAACATACCCATAGGAGTCTCATACCATGCACTGTTCAGTAGAAATCCTAAATGAAGCTTTAGTAGTTGTCTGCTCTTATTTAGAATCTTATCAACTCTCAAGAAGATGGTCAACATTCTCCTCCAGAAGACTTTTTCTTGTAGCTAATTAAAAAGCACTTCAGTAAAAGGCTGTTCCTAGAGATTGTCTATAAGAAGAGGCTACTCGAGGAGAAGTTGCTCTTAGAGATTCTCCCCAGGAAAAGACCCTTTAGGGAGACTGGCAGAAGTAATGGTTGTTGTCTCTGTATATTGTGAAACTTGAATAATAAATATTACAATAATACAATAAATGATAAAAAATATAAAATAATTTCATAAATCTAGGAAAGAAAACAATAGCACATTATGCACACAACTTGAAATAAAAAAATAAAATCAAGTAATAAAAAAAGAAGTCAAGTTAATTTTTATTCTTGTGAATTTACCCACATTATTATTTTTTTTCCAGTTTTCTCCAACGTCTTAAAGCTTCTCTATTTTAATGTAGATATCTAAAAAAACAAATTGAATCAAAATTTCTAATTAAATTTTCAATGAAATATATATGCTGACTCTTAGAACTTAAAAAAATAATTGAAATTAATAAAACAATCAAAATATCATATATGACAATAATCAAAATTTTAAAATCAGTTATTTTGCAATAATTAATTGCTTAATTAATATGGTGAAAAGAAGGACAAAATTAATTAAACTAATGGAAGAGAACGTGCGAAAATACATAAGGAGAGTAAGATAATTTGCACAAAAGCTCCATCAGCTATGTAAGTTACAAGAGAACGCACAAGACAAAATAAGAGACTTGAGAAACTTATATAGCTCACAAGCCACCAACTCGAGGATGGCTATAAATGACTGAAGCCCCCTTATTTATAGGCTTAAAGACGAACAATGGATGGCAAAGATTATATACATTTGCTACCATCTAACAGCTAAGATGCCTACGAATCCTCTTAAAATATCTTGCATGCCTTCGCCCTTCCAAAGAATTCCACTTCTAGTTTTCTCCATCTATTGGACACACTTCCTAGATCTATCTAGGACCTATCTCTAATGCGGTTATATAGTCCCACCTTATTTAACCCTATAAAAGTCCCACATTTTCTGGGTTCCACATACATATGATTTAGGAGTTAATTTTTGAAGAAGATGTTCTCTTCACTATGTAGAGCATCGTATCCAAAAATCAGCCAGTTCTATTACTTCTAACCCCTTCAAATTAGCCTTCAAAAATTTAGTATATTTTATACTTTTTTTTTCGATGATAGACATTTGATCAGGTTAGAAATTTTAGAAAAAACTAATTTTGAGATATGATAAAATACGTAGTGAGGATAACATCATCTCTAAAAATTAGTCTATGGATCATCTGCATATAGGCCCCACAAAATGCGGGCTTTTATGGGGTTAAATAAAGTGGGTTATATGTAATGGCTCTCCTTAGTTATCTTCAAATTAGTTGGTGAGGATGATCTCGTCTTAGATCAACTTCTCGACAAAATAGGTTTTTTCTCTCTTTTCCTTTCGGTTCACGTTGCTCAAGCGGCTCAATCGAGCTGCACTACAGAAAGGGTTCCAAATTTTAGAATTGATGTGTCATTTATGAGTCGTCCATCTTTTGTCATTAATTTTAAACTAATATTTGATAGGATTAGAAGTTTTAGAATGTGATAATTTTTATACGATGATGATTTACATGGTGAGGAGATCATCCTTGTACCTTAGGATCATTTTTATGTAGATCTTACATAGATTGTGTCAAAATCATGGCTAAATAAGCATATATCTAGTAAGAAAATTGAAACCTGATGGACAAAATTTACCATAAGACCTAACGGGATGCTCTCGGTTTTTGGCGGCCCCAACGGTTCCAATCCCAATCTTGTAAGAGTATATGCATCTTCCACGAATTAGATCTATTGAGAGAGTTGTCAATATTATAATTGTGTAGATTTGAAGATGGGCAAACTGTCCCTAATACTCTCCATCAATTCTATCGCTTTCTCTAAACATTCAAACTAGAGAGAGTTTCTAGTATAGGTCAAATCTGGGACATAAAATTTTGACACGGAGTTTAAATACTTCATATTCATAGTTGGATTCAATCATAGAACTGTTAATGACTCACATATATGTCCCTTTACATTTGGGATTGGCTTTTAAATTTAGAGAGTGATAAAAATCATCTATCAATAAATTTTAAACCTTTGGATAATTTCATCCAACAGTGAATAGAAAGTGTTTAAACTCTGTGTCTAAATTTTGTGTCCCAAAAACCGTCCAAGTTTAAGCTTTTATATATTATTAACACCCATATAAATCTTTTTTTTTTGCACCCATATTTAAAACAACGAAAAATGAAACCAATGTCTTTAAACAAAAAAATAAAAATAAAAATAAAAAACAAAAATCATATTCTTCCACCCATAGGTTTCTGCATGTCTTCTTAAACAATCAGGGGGATTAATAAAAGCTTAGTTGTAAGATGTTGGATGGTAGTGTGAGTGGACCAAACCGACACTTGACATTCATCATTATTGATTTGTTTCTCCAATTAAGTGAAGTCAAAGAGGTTGCCGAATTTCCATTAAAAAAAAAAAAAAAAAAAAAAAAAACAGGTTGCCGCGCGAATGGATGCTATGGTTATAAATAATTAAATAGGCTATTTAATATATAGTATGAATCGTATGATCAATCCATAGTGCTTGGTACATTGTGAATGTGTCTAATAATATTAGGTGTAAATTGTAAAAGAGTTTTTTTTCAATTTTGAAATAGGTGTGAAAAAGTTTTATATAATAGTGTGAATAACATATAAAATTTTAATATTATATTTATGCAAATTTAAGAATGGGCTATTGTCCTTAATATCAAAAAGGGATGCATTTTGTAGTCACCATGTGAAATTTTTTTACCAGGATCGGCAAGCCAGTTTTGGCCTACCAGGAAACCGGTTTCACGAACAGAAACCCATCAGTAGGCTTGTAAGTAAACCAGACAAACAGGTTTTAGGCACTGGTCGATTGGTTTTGGAGCGGTCCACGATTTTAGGCTGTTTTAATTGGAAACCTTTTGAAAGCGGAAAACTTCTATTTTTGCATGGATTTGATGAAATCTAAATAGGGAGGTAACTTTACTTTAGTTTATTTAGAAATTCGAAGTATCTTGAGAATGGCCAAGAAAACATGTATTTATAGTCTTGGAAGCACCATTTCGGAGCAAAAATAATGACTTTTCTAAACTGGTGCGAGTGGGTATCGATATCCACTGAATGGGTATCGATACTCACTTATAATGATGATTTCAGATCACCTTAGTATCGTTAGTGAACCAGTGCAAGTCTTTGTTTTTTTNGAGAAATGAGGCCTATTTAATTATTTGAGGAAAAAAAATGTTAAATTGAGCGAAACCAATATATATTCCTTATAAACGAAACGGGGTTAAGGGAACCCCAACCAAAACAAAAAAAAATAAAAAGCTTTTTTTTTTTAAAGCAACAATCACTAATGATAAGAGAAGAAGGGAGGTCCTCAAAGAGATGGCAAAAGCCAGACAAGAGGGTACCTCCAAAACATGTCTAACATCGAGTATTTTGCCCATTGGGCAAGTTCATTAGCTGTATCATTACAAATTCTAGGAATAAAACAAATAGAGAATGCATCAAATTGAGTTATCCACTGCTCAATATCCTTCAGGTACGCATCAGTCGCCCAATTTCCACAAAAGTTCCTCCCTTGGATTTGGTTCACCACCCTCTGAGCATCACTTTCAATCACTACCTTTGATAGCTTCAGGTCCATAGCTTTCTTCATAGCTGACCAAATACTCCGGATCTCTGCTTCTTCGGCTGAAATAACATTAACATGAGAAGCAGCAGCATAAATAAATCTAGAATTATGGTCCCTTAACACAAAGCCCGTTCCCCCTTTGTTGGTGCTCGAGTCCCACGCTCCATCTGTGTTACATTTTATCCAGCCTTCAGGGGGGTTCCATTTGGGGTGTGAGGGGGTAGAGCTGCTAGGGTTGGGATTACCATAAGTTAGGGAGTGGGGTATTGCAGGTAGCATAGCGAGGGCGCAGTGTAAGATCGTTAATGGATTATCAGCTTTCCCAGTATGAATAACCGAGTTTCGGCTAGACCATAGAGCCTACATCAAACAAGCCACATAGGGGAAGAGTTCTCTTCTATCCTCACTAACAGAATGGTCATCCTCCAGCCAAAAATTAATCCAATTCTGGAAAGACATAAGATGAAGGTTATCCGTACGAATATTAAGGCTAGATATGAACCAAACTCTGGCAGCCACAGGACAGCAAACTAAGGCATGCATGATGGTTTCAGGACTCTCATGACAGAGGGGGCACTCTCTAGACTCTATATGGATTCTCTGGCACAAAATATCAGGCACTGGGGTGGCATTTTTTGCACACTTCTACACAAAAACTTGAACCCGATGAGGTATCTTGGCTTTCCAGATTTTCTTCCACAGCTTGGTATTCATAACCTGATTAACCCTCCCAGTAAGACCTTCATAGGCAGATTTTGTGGTAAACTTTCCATCACGGGTGAGATTCCAAGCCCTTCTATCACTAGAAATGGTTGAGCTTAAGGGGATCCGGACAATCTTCTCAATAGAAGATTGGTCAAAAGATTGGTCAAGTTTGCAAATGTCCCACCTCCTAGAGGAGTGGTCGATGAGGTCAGAGACACGCAAATTTTGGTGTGGAGTGGTGTGTGGTTTGGGTCTCGCTATGCTAATGTCTGGGATCCAACGGTCACACCAAGGGTCGATGTATTAACCATCACCAACAATCCAGGAGATAAAAGGCTTAATCTTCTCCTTAATGTTAAACAGGCACTTCCAAGACCACGAAGCATTCGTGGGACACTTGGCATGGAGGAAATCAGAGGTAGGGAAATATCTGGCTCTGAGGGTTCTACCCCAAAGGAAGTCAGGGTTTTCCAGAAGACGTCAAGCATTCCTAACCAGCATAGCCAAGTTGTTTATCTCACTTTTCCTAAAGCCTAGGCCACCCTCATCTTTTGGTTTACAAATATTCTCCCAAGCCAAGAGATGAAGTTTTCTTTTGCTATCATCGAGGGTTTCTCCCCACCAGAACTTGCATAGATGGGAGTCAATCTTTCGACAAATATTTTTGGGGATGAGAAAAGACGCCATTTGGTAGAGAAGGATAGCTTCCCCCACTGATTTCACAAGGGTCGATCTACCCGCTTGAGAGAGAGAGTGGCAGGTCCAAGCATTGATCCTAGCTTCTAGAGATTTGAGCAAACTCATGTGGGTCTGGATTTTGGATTTGAGGAAGACAATTGGTGCTCCCAGATACTTTTCCCCAAGACTTTGGTTTTTTATGTTCAGAATTCTAGACAACATCCTCCTATGACGGTGGTGGGTATTACCACTAAAGAGGATGCCAGACTTGTCAAAGTTTATCTCTTGACCTGAGGCTTTGCAATATTTGTTGAGATAATCTTTGATCCTAGAGAAGTCATGGGGGGAAGCTTTGGAAAATAAGAAACTATCATCAGCAAAGAGGAGATGGCTAACCGAAGGGGCAGTTCTAGAGATTCTGATGCTTTGAATGACATTTTGGGACTCAAGATGAGTAACATAAGCCGAGAAGGCCTCCGTACAGATGATATACAAGTAAGGAGATATAAGATCCCCTTGCCGAAGCCCCCTCTCAGGTTTGAAATGTCCTTCCGGGGAACCATTCAGGAGAATAGAGAAGGTGACCGTCAAAAGACAGTTAGTGATAAGATTGCACCATTTTTGGCAAAAACCTAGCTTCTCCTTATCTTTTTTCACAAAATTCCACTCTAGCTTATCATAGGCCTTGGACATATCCAGTTTGATTGTTGCAAGACAGTCAACTCCTTTTTTCTTCCTAATAGTGTGGATCAACTCATGTGCCATTATGATATTATCAGATATGTGGCGTTTGGGGATGAAAGCATTCTGAAAAGGAGAAATCAACTTATCCATGAGAGGTTTGAGTCGATTGGCTAAGGTTTCAGAAATGACCTTGTACACAAAGTTACAGAGACTAATTGGCCTAAATTGGTGAACCATCTCTGCCATTGGGCCTTTGGGGATTAACGTAATGTTCGTATGGTTAAGTTGAGTGAGGAGATGTTCCTTCTCAAAAAAGTCCTTAACCATATGGATGACATCATTACCTACTACCTCCCAGTAAGATTGAAAGAAGAGCCCCGTAAAGCCATCTAGCCCAGGAGCTTTCCTGCTTCCCATTTCAAAAGCAGCAGATCTAATCTCGTCGTTCGTGAAAGGAGCATTAAGAATTTGGTTGTCCAGGTCATCCAGTTTGGAAGGAATAGTATTGACAATTTCATCTTGGAATTCCTGGATTGAAGGTGGTCGATGAACTCTCCACTGATGGCATTTCTATCTGCAATCCAAGGTCCCCTCCTAGACTTGAGCTAAAGATTATGATTCCTCTTTCTTCTGATCAAAGTAGATCTATAAAAGTATGAGGTATTCCGATCCCCTTCTTTGATCCACGGGTCACCAGATTTATCCTTCCAAAACATCTCCTTTAGGTTATCAAGGTGGGAAAGTTTGTTCAGGATTTCCTCTATTGCAGCAGAATCATGAGGACGTGAGATTTGGAGATCAAGAAGCTCTTTCTTAGTTTCCTCAATACAAGTATGAATGTTGCCAAACGAGATACGGTTCCAGATTTTGAGCTTCTTTTTGGTGCAATTTAATTTCTGTTTCAGTTTGTACGCATTGGAGCCTCTAGCCTGAGTAGTCCAGGTAGATTGCACCATATCCTTACAAGACGGGTCAGTTGTCCACATGGATATGAAGTGAAACGGTTTAGGCATCCGACCTTCTAGACCGGCCAGGGAAACCAAGATCAGACTATGATCAGAACTAATTCTGGGAAGATGCAGAGGGAAGAGGTTCTCCCAAGACTCATTAACAAACACACGATCTAACCAATCCAAAACTAAACTCTCCCCTTGTTGCTTGTTTGACCAAGTGAAGTGTGGTCCAGAAAAACCAGTGTCTTTAAGATCCCATTTGGAAACAAAATTATTGAGATCTAGATAGTCCCAATCTCTAACAGGTCTATCTCCCCACTTGTCCTCAGAGTTGAGGATATAGTTAAAGTCCCCTAAGATTATCCATGGTTCATTTGTGGGAAAGTCTTCATCAGAAAGTTGGTTCCAAAAGTTTGATCTAAGGCTTCTATTGGGCTCCCCATATAGGAAAGAGAAGTGGCACAGGGATTGACTATGGAAAGAGCGAGACACACACTGGAACCCCCGATGATTCATCCGACTGACAGTAAAGTCAATTCCATCTTTCCAGGCAAGACACAGACCTCTGCTCTGACCCAAAGCAGCGATTGAAACAACATTTAGATAACCCAGCCTATTAAGCTTCTTTTTAACGATAACATCGGAACATTTCGTTTCAAAAATAAATAGAACATCAGGGGATTTTGAGTTGGCGAGCTCCCGGAGCTCTCGAACTGCCTCCGGCTTCCCCAAGCTGCGGCAGTTCCAGTAGATAAAACTCATTGTGCCGGCAGGGGTAGGTCCCTGCCTACCACCTGCGACCTGGCGATTTGAGCTAAGTGTTGAATCCGGCAAAAGCACAGAAACACAATGAGAGGTCGGTCACCCTCAATGTTAAAATACAGGAGAAACAGATAATCAGAAAAGGTAAACGAAGGCCAAGATGGTTTGAGGCATACCTGAGTCGCTGAGTCCTCAATCACTTGTCTCTTAGAGCCACATCTAGATCCACTAGCCATGTCGCCACCTGCCTGACTGCACTGCTCTGGATGGGTAACACCCAAAATTGGAGTGTTGGGTCGAGGGATAGGTTTGGGTTTAGCTTTCAGGGGGGGTTTGGGGTTCCGGATGTTTAGTTGGGCCACTAACCAAGTCTTGTTGGGCTTGGGTTTCATCAGAGGATAGGATTCTGGTCATTTCTGGTTTCTCTCCATGTCCAGCCCTATTTGTGTAGGGATGAGTGGTTGGGCCTGTCAGAGGATTTATTGGGTCCACGTTTCCAATAACAGGGTGGAGGTTTAGAGGGTGGTGATGGTCAGCTGTAGGTGTGGGGGTGGACATGTTTTTGTTTGGGTCAGCCCTAGGATTGGGGTTTGATGGCTGACTTTTTCCAGTACGAGGAAAGGTTGTCAATTTCAACTTTGATCCTTCTTCCAACATAGGACAAAAGTCCTCATTTTCTGAGGCATCAGACTTTTTTACGACACGATCATTGAAGATCTAGCCGTCTTGAGCAGATGGGTTCTGAGACGTCTTATCTCTACCTTGGTCAAGTCCATCTGTATCATTAATGCCTGACAGCTTGGTAGCCGGCACCGATCTGTCATAATGAATTTTGGACTGAACCCAGCTACTCGAATCACTTCCCCGGCCTCGGCCTCCCCGTCGAGCAAAGTTATTTCTTTTCGAGTCAGACCTCGCCGGAAAACTACTTCTTTGTCGATTTATTTCCTCAAGTTTTGTTTCCGCCTTCAGGAATGGGCCATACATATCGCAGACTAGATTTCTCCGTTCACCTGATGCATCACCAAAGGTATGAGGAGTGGTTGTTGGAGGAGTTAGCTTTCTCTGTTTCCGTGGTTTATTACAACTTCCTTCAGAATGTCCCAACACACCGCACTTGTAACAAAACACTGGGAGTTTCTCAAACTTGTAGTCGATCCACAGATAGTCATTGTTGGGGACCTTTAACCATGTTCCAGTTGGCAGGCCATTTGAGAACTCAACTTTCGCCTTAAACCTTAAGAACTTCATTTTTGCCTTTGTAGAGTCGATAAAATCAACTTCCAGCACTTTCCCAGCCCTTGAACCAATGCGAAAACCCGCTGATTCTGACATCAATTCATGAGGCACATTGTGGGCATGAATCCAAAATGGTTTGGTGTTAAAAGGTATAGCGGAGAGTTGTGTGAGCGGCTTCCATTCCACCAAGATCAGGGGATGGCCATCGAAGTTCCAAGGTCTGTCATCCCAAATAGCACACTTTTCCATTTCTGATTTAAACTTAAAACTGAAGCAATCTCCTTCCAGCTCTTAAATAGTAACATTTGCACGATTAATCCATGTTGTTTTGATATTCCGCATCACTTCTCCGGATCAATGAAAGTATCAGTAAGCAGCTTCCCTATAAGGGTATATTTCCATTCCTGTTGCATATCAGAAATTAAATCCTATGATATTTCCACCACTGGTTCATCCATGCAGAGAACCTCCAGATCATTCATAGCACAACTAAGATCAGCTAAGTCCTTATCACTCAACGAGGGACCACCAGTATCAGGTAACATACACGCACTCGAGTCAGCCATATTTGGGGTTTAGGGTTTATCAGGAGCAGGTGAGTGGTTTGTAAAGGTTAATATACCAGATGACGGTGGGACAAGTTTGTGATTTCATGTTGGGATTATATTTATGACGGTGGATAAAGGGAAGGTTACGTGGCTCCGCAGCCACCAAGCAGATGAGGGATTTATTGTTGTTGTTTTTTAAGGAAAAAAGGGGGAACAAAACAGATGGGTTTGAAGTACAGGCAGTATTACTTCACCGGGGCTGTGCATTCAGTAAGTCTCACCGGGAGGCGTAGTCTATAGTTTGCGTAGTTTATTTGCGATAATACAAATTATAATTTGCGTAGTCTATTTTCATGCTTTTTTTTGCATTTTCTTCGTGAATGGGTTCTTTTAAAAAAATTAACTATATGCAACTCATAGTTTGCATACAATGGGTTTAGAACTTCGTGAATGGTTTTTTTTTAAAATTAACTATATATAAAGTAAAATTTACGGTATGCAAAAAGTGCATGTTTTCCCCATCAAAAAGTTCGAAAAAAAAGACTTCCAGCCCAAATTGTGTTATAAAATGAGTGAGATATCCTCCAATGGAAAAAAAAAAGGTTGTTAAGCTATAACTCAGAATCACATAAGCATAAACAAGAGAGACATAAAATAGAGAGAAGAAGAGCTGATCTTTATTCATTGATTATCATTAGGGTTACATACTACATGTATATATATAGGCTCTCTCTCCCTAAAGTAACTTGCCCAACAAGGTTCCTATCCAATAGGAATTATACTAGGAGTGGAACTCCTCCCATAACCCAGATTGGTTTATGGAGGTGGGACCCAAATCTCATATACGTACGCCGACGTGTTCTAACAAAAGTAAAGAAAGGAAATGTTTTTTTTTTGGAGGATTGTTGAAAAGGGTTTGTAGAACGAAAACTTTACTGAAAAAACCAACAAAATATTTAGTGAAAACTCCATAAGTTTGACCACGAAGTGATTATACATAATTAACCCTCTCTAGGGGTATTAAAGTAAATAAATGATATTTTGTAATCATTATATTTTTTAAAATAAAAATTGCCATAACTTTTTTATTACAAATCAGAATTTAATAAAAATTATATTTTTAGAAAGCATTTTTCAAGACCTTTAAAATGAGATACTCAACAATACTAAATTTAAAACAAAAAATTTAATTTTTTTGCCCAGAAAAAAGCGCAACCAACCTGGTTGCACTGCTTTTGAGTTTGACTAAAATAGTGTAACCAACATAGTTGCATTGTTTCTGTTATTGGCTGAAACAGTGCAACCAAAATGGTTGCACTGTTTCTGGATTTGGCAATGGTAGTGGTTATGTAGTGGTGGTCATGAGATGGTGGTGAGATGGTGGTAGAAGAGTGGTGGTAGATGAATGGTGGTGGTGGAGGAGTGGTGGTGGAAGAATGGTGTGGTTTGGTGGTGATGGTGAGGTGGTGGTGGCGGCGTGGTGGTGGTGGTTGATTGGAACAATGCAACTAACCTGGTTGCATTGCTTTTGGGTTTGATTGAAATAATGCAACCAACATGGTTGCACTGTTTTTGTGATTGACTTAGTGCTGGTGGTGGTGGTGGTGGTGGTGGTTTGAAGGTGTAAGAAAAAAATAAGAGAGAGAGAGATTTGTCTTGTAAAGCATACACAATTTGGAAAAAGGGTAAACTTGAAAAATAAAAAAAACTTATTTTGGTCAAAGAGATTTGACAAAGTCAAAAAGTACTTTTGGATTTTAAAATAATGATTGGTATAGTTGTTAGAGTTTTAACTAAAACAAAATTTAGGCTAGTTTTTCACTACTAAAGAACCAAAATTTGGCCTTTAGCCCAATTTCTCATTTTTTTTTAAAATCTACACAGTCATTGGTGTAAAGTAGCACAAAGTAAAAAGACAGAAAAACCCTCTAATGAATAAAGACGTTGCCCATTAGTAAATCTCTTTTAATTAAATTTAACATAAGAATATTCGTAACTTTTAAAATATAAATCGGTTTTTAACAAATATTATACTGTTAAGTCGAAAGCATTTTTCAAGATCTTTAAAATAAGATAAGACATGAATACCAAATTTTTAAAAAAATTAAAAATTAAAAATTCATTTATGAAACTTTAAAACCCAAATTATATGCAAACTATAATTTGCATACTGCTAATTTATGTATTTAAAAAAAAACAAGATTGTATGCAAACTATAATTTGCATACTGCAAATTTTAATTTGAGTGTAATTAATTATAAAAAAAATAAAATAATTATTCATGAAGCGAATTCAAAAAATACATAAAAATAAATTATTAGTCTGTTTGGACAAGGGATTTGGGGGAGGGATTTGGGGGAGGGATTTTGTGGGGACCAGAGATTTGGTGGAAAAATCATATTATATTTTTCCACAAAATCTCTAGTCCCTACAAAATTGCTCCTCCAAATTCCTTGTCCAAAGACACTATATGTAAATTATACCTTGGATATGCATACTTCATTCTTCGTGCTTGCATTTCACTGTTTTGAGGAAAACCCTAAGACTGACCGATGTGATATAAAAATTTGAGTCCATACCTCTCTAGCAAAGAGCAATTAAAAAAACAGAAAAAGACATAAGGTGACTATCTCACATTCACAATTAATTAATGGGAGAAGAGACAAGGGTAAAGTCATGTAATATCTCAATATCCTTGACTTACAAGGCACCTCTTAATTATGTGGTCCCCGACCCATTTCAGTCCATCTCTACGGAGAGAAGTTTATTAATTATTAGACAAAATCTCGAAGCACACAAACAAGAATGTGCGCGCATTTTAGATTAATTTTACTATATAAAAACTTACTTACTAACTAAGTATTTTTTTTTTTTTGCCAATGACCACTTGTGAAGGTGGTTGGCATCCCTCCTCACATAGATTTTCTAAATCAGAGATCAATGATGCATTTTCGGGTTTTCCAACCCAAAATGTAGTTCTAAAGAGAGATTTATAGAAAGATATCGAAAGAAAAAATGAAAAATCAAGTTTTTTTGCTTACGATTTTCCTGGATTTGCCATTTCAGCAACTGTAAATGAAGTTTTTTGGACCGGAGTTGCAAACTTGCTACTATCCTTGATGAGTACTTTGGGTTTATGTCGTTCGCATTTAGAAAAATGGTGGAAAAGAAGGTGGAGAGGGAAGGTGGACTTTGGAGATAGGCTCTGTTAAAACTTAGATGCAGAGCATCTAAGTTGCGTCAATGGGGAAGAGGAAGAGTTTTCGTACCTGTACGACTGATAAGACGTCTACTGCATGCTGTTTAAATGCGTTGGATGTTCCTCGACTGTCCAATTGATTGATGAACTAACCCTATGGTTCTAGGACAAGTTAGGAATATAATTTAGGTTTGGACATTTAGGTCTTTTTCCTTGGTCACGTGAATGCACGTGTCTTACTTAACGTTCGAAATGAAGGAACCGTGAAAAACGAGGGGTTTTTAGATTTAAAATTAAAAATGGGGGTGTCTTAGATTATTGATTATCAAAAGGGGGGTTAAAGCAAAATAACTCAAATTAAAAACTAAAAAAATAGTATCTGTGTTCAATCAGAGTGCCCCACGAGAACTCTACTTTCTCCTTTGTTTCGCATTAGACTTTCATTACAACCATATGAAAAGTTTATAAAATTTTTTACAGTAACAAAAAAAAAAATATATATCTAAAATGTGCTAAATTTCTAAAATGGATGCGATGCTTTGTTTAAGGAGGGGCTTAATAACTTAGATGATCGTCACAAATGGGTCTTTGGCTCAATGGATGTACATCCCTCTCATAAATCTTTGCTAGTTGGAGGTCTTGGGATCCAAACTTCTCAGTTGTGGTATTGCCGTTAAGTTTGACCTATATAATCTAATAATAAATATAGGTACGCTGTTATTGGCAGTTTCTTTGTGCCCGTTGGTGGGTCCATTTCCTGCGCTCGTTGGCGACGATGTTGTTGGCAATTGCTCTGCGCTTCTCACATGCCCACCGTGTGTATCTACGCCATAATGTAACCTGGGCAATAGTCCCCTTCAAAAAAAACTTAGATCATCGTCACGTGGGACTCATAAAATGTGGGGTTTCTATGGAGTTAATTAATGGTAGGGCTTAATAACCCCGCTCTCTTATTTTTTATGAGGATGATCCATATGGCGAGAAAAACATCTCCATTGTAACCACTAAGTGGACCCAACATTTCATGGAGCAACCATTAGGCACTTTTAGATATTGGGCAATGGATTCCACCTCTTTCCAAAGCTTAGCTCTTAAATACTTATAGCAAGTTTATTGGGTACTTCAAAGACCCAGATCTAAGGTAGAGACAAGTCTATTGGGCACCTCAAACCACCAGATTGAGTTCTCTAACCAGTAATTTTTGAATTGCTTAACAATTCGAATAGGCCGAAGGACTTTCCTAGGTCGGTACAATAACTTTCACTAACAAAACTTGTTCTATCCCTCTTTCCATCCATGGAAAGAGAATTTTAGGTTTCAACCCTTATTGTTTACAATTTAGCAATAGACTTGTTCTTCCTCAAATCGTTGAGGGATATGACTAGACTTGGCTATTAGAAATTAGAATCTCAAAAGACCATCACATTCATAGACCTTAACGAGTTACTTTTTGACATTTTCACCCCCAGATGGCCTTTCCTTTTCGTACATCTTTGTCTGGTCCCCGTGGTTTCCTTTTGGAAGGTGACATTCCATTTTGATCTATTGCTTTTTTAACGTACATATTTTCCCATGCATTACACAACATTTAGATTACAAAATCTACATGGACAAAATATAATAATAATAATGGCCAATAAAGCTTTGAGGGCCTTCACATCACAACAGATTTTGTTCATGTAGACCGTAAATTCCACAAATGATTTTAGATCAGGGCACCGACAATCTGCACAGGAAGAAAAGTAGAATGATCGTGAAGATTCCTTGGCGCCGGGGTGGTGCTGGCCTAAAGGTCTCCGACGGTCAAGTCAGTTTGTTTGGAAAAATAAATTAAACAGAAAATTAAAGGAAAAGAACGGAACTGTATCACCTATTCTGGTAGATCGTGGCCGAGTGTGGTAGAAGACGAGATCTTAGTCGTTGAGTCTCTGACTTGATGATGTATTCTCTCCGGGGGAGATTGACTATGTGATGGATCGTGGATGCTCTCGAGTTGCAAAGAGTTTTTTTAGAGAGTGAGAGAGAGCGTGTATGTTTCCTCCCCAATGTCCTCTCTCCTTGCGCCCCCTCCTTTTATAAGAGGGGATGCAGATAAGTCTTCCTGGGATCTCGGGATTTTCTCCCCAAATCCTAGGAAGATCTTATGGCGGTTGAGGAGTCATGCGTAGACTAAGTCCTCTTATTTGAACTTGTCAAACTCTGGCCGCTTTTCGTGATTTGGCCAGAGAGGCGGGGCGTGGCCCAATGGGCCTCTGGGCTCGGTCGAAGTGACCAATGCTTTGGCCTGTGGGCTTTTGAGGTGTACTACAAATTTGGCCACTACAGTTTGTCCCCCACTCTCTAAGTCAAGTGACCCTGAGTTAGAGAGTAGTAGTCGACCAATGAGGTTTGTGTTAGCACTTGGACATACGTTCTGATGCAATCGATAATTGAGGTTGAGTAAAAGCCCTTTGCCTAATGGTTCGGAGCAGTCGACTGCATAGCTTGGCGAGTGATGCTCAGTCAACCCTAGGGGTGGTTGAGATGTAAGAGAGCAATTGAGTACAGAAGTCGACTGAAGAAATCGACCATAAGGTCGACTGAAGTAGTCGGCCGTGAGGGTCGATCATGATGCTATGGTACGGTCGACCATGGGGACCGTAGAGGTGTTTGGCACTTGGAGCCTGATAGCAGTCGACCTAGAATGTCGACTGTAACCCTAGGCACATGGTGCCTGGAAGCAGTCGACGTAGGGTGTCGACTGCAACTTTAGGCACGTGGTGCCTGGTAGCAGTCGACCTAGGATGTCGACTGCAACTTTAGGCCCGTGGTGCCTGGAAGCAGTCGACCCAGGAGCAGTCGACGTAGGATGTCAACTGCAACTTAGGCACGTGGTGCCTGGTAGCAGTCGACCTAGGATGTCGACTGCAACTTTAGGCCCATGGTGCCTGGAAGCATCCGACCAATGAGGTCGAATGAGAGATCTAGCACAACTTGAAAGTGAAGAGTCTAAAAAGGTGTTGACCGTTCGGTACTTCAACACCTGACACTCCCTCATTCGTCTTGGGATCGAGGCATGCAAAATTGCTCGTTGCCAGACTGTGAAGACGGCTTTTCATAAAGCATGCCCAGTGGAACCTTGACACGTGTCCCCCACTTTTAAAGACGTGCTTTTAAATAGGAAGGTGCCATTTCTTTTCTTCTTCACTGGCGTTTTTACAGAGAAGAGAGAGAGTCACTTCATTCCATTACTTGTCGTACAATAGAAATGTAGTTATCGAGCATGTCAAGTGATCGAGTGCGATATCTCCTTTGTTCTTCAGTTTTCGATTATCGTGTCGAGTGCGATAATGCCTATGTTTGAGAGTATCCTTACTGATTTCAGATGGTAGCTTAAGCAGGTGGTACTTTTCTTGTTGAGTGTGATAGATGACTGATCTGCAATTGCAAGGTTAGGGTGGCCGATGGCACTGCCATCGACCCTCCGATGCTTAAGTCAGTAAAGTACTTAGAAAAATGAAATGAAAGAAGTTTAAGCTGAAAGATAATACCTCATTTTCGTGTGCTGTCCTCTGTAGCCTGCGGATGCCGTCATCCCCTGTTTAGTAAGGCTCTGCTCTGTCGTCTTTCCTGCTGTTTCTACCGTCAACCTCTGTCCTAGCATAAGACCTATTTACTTCATCTTCTTCCCACTTTATCTGAGCCCTTGCCTTGGCCAGCACATCCTCCATCGTTCTGCACGCGTACTTTGTTAACTCTTTGTAGAGGTCAGAGTTTGAAAGTAGACCTTTCCTGAAGGCTGTGATGGATGTGTCGATATTGCAAGAAGGGATGGAGACTTTCTCTCTGTTGAATCATCCGACGTAGTCTCGGAGCCTTTCACCTCTTCTTTGCTTAATTCGGTAGAGGTCATCCGAGTGCTTCTCCAGTTTCCTACTGCTAGCAAAATGCTCGACAAAAATATCCGTGAGTTGAGCAAAAGAAGAGATAGAATTATTAGTTAGATTGGTATAACATTGCAGGGCCGGGCCTATCAGGCTTGATCCGAACCCCTTGCACATGCATACTTCACGGAGGTCCCTTGGAATCGCTGCAGTAAACATCCGTTGCTTATGCTGGGCAATATGATCATCTGGATCTGTAGTGCCATCGTAGAGCTTCATGCTCGGTAGACTGAACTTCCTCGGCATTTCGACTAGGGCGATCTCATCGACGAAAGGTGAATCGGCATAACTACTCAGCAGGCTCTTCTTGATCGGAGCGGGAACACCTGGGATTCTACTGATGAGGGCTTCCATTTGGGCTAACCTCAAGGCGATGTCGCGGTCATGCATCCCTCCAGTCGACGTATGAGTGCCGACCCATAGGTCGTGTTCAGTCACAGTCGGTTGGAGCACAGTCAACTGTAGGTGTCGACTGCCGAGTGCCTCTCCAGTTTTAGCTATATGATTCAGCTGACCAACCTGTGTCGACCGCTGACTATGGTCGACGATGGTGCTTCTCGTTCTCATAAGTGTCTCTGCCATAACCGTCTGTCGCGGATCCGCGTCTGTCGTCTGAGTTTCACCGTCGTTTGTGGGTTGCTCTGGTCGTTGAACGGATGGTCCAATGTGAGTTCGATCTAAAGGTTGCATGGGATTAACTGGTTCTCTGAATCGTACTTGGGATTGCCTTGATTGTGGAGTGGTTAGAGCCAATGGTGAGCCTAATCTTTCACGCAGTGCTTGGTTTTCTTCTCTCATGGCTGCATTTTCTGCTTCAAGGACGAGCAACCTCGCGATGGTAGGATCTGCAGGTTGAGCCATGTGAGTGTTAGGTTGCACGTTGACATCAACTTCACCTTCTTCCAATTGTCCAGCCATAATTGGATTGTGAGTTTTGTCGATTGATTCGTGCTGTTAGATTTCTTCCCCAGATTACAATTGCCGAGGCCCCACGGTGGGCGCCAAATTGTAGACCGTAAATTCCACAAATGATTTTAGATCAGGGCACCGACAATCTGCACGGGAAGAAAAGTAGAATGATCGTGAAGATTCCTTGGCGCCAGGGTGGTGCCGGCCTAAAGGTCTCCGACGGTCAAGTCAGTTTGTTTGGAAAAATAAATTAAACAGAAAATTAAAGGAAAAGAACGGAACTGTATCACCTATTCTGGTAGATCGTGGTCGAGTGTGGTAGAAGACGAGATCTTAGTCGTTGAGTCTCTGACTTGATGATGTATTCTCTCCGGGGGAGATTGACTATGTGATGGATCGTGGATGCTCTCGAGTTGCAAAGAGTTTTTTTAGAGAGTGAGAGAGAGCGTGTATGTTTCCTCCCCAATGTCCTCTCTCCTTGCGCCCCCTCCTTTTATAAGAGGGGATGCAGATAAGTCTTCCTGGGATCTCGGGATTTTCTCCCCAAATCCTAGGAAGATCTTATGGCGGTTGAGGAGTCATGCGTAGACTAAGTCCTCTTATTTGAACTTGTCAAACTCTGGCCGCTTTTNATCAAACTCTGGCCGCTTTTCGTGATTTGTCCAGAGAAGCGGGGCGTGGCCCAATGGGCCTCTGGGCTCGGTCGAAGTGACCAATGCTTTGGCCTGTGGGCTTTTGAGGTGTACTACAAATTTGGCCACTACAGTTCACATCTTTTAATTTATAATTTTCTATGAACAATTCTATTTGAATAAATTTTGTCGGCAAATCAAAGGTTAAAACAATTTACGTCATCTTCTTTAATTTGTCATATTAAGAGAGAGTGTTTTTGTAATGTCGATCCTCACTATTTCAATGTTTCTCTATTTACTTTCCACCGACCCGAAATCTTAACAAATCGTTTAATTTAGAATCTGCACATTTTAATGGTTTCTTATGTACTTCGGAATCAAAATATCAAAGGATCGACTGAAACTAAAATTGATTATTTCAGTTCCAGTTCTACCAATTTGAGTATCGAAACTGTAATCAACTAGTCAAATAAGTTATGCTTTATGACGATTCTCACTCGATCGGGACTAAACGTAGCCAAATAAACATGAGGTTAATGACGATTGGAGTATGTCTATTCAAGAATGACATTTTTTATTTTTGAAGAGTAAAATTAGTAATTCAATAGAAATTGAACTTAAGTCTAAGATGTCATCAATAAACGCTACCAACTATATAAGATGGCAGATGCATCACTGATAAATGACAATTTGTGTACCTTTGTAACATGACTATAACATAACATGTGACATAATGTTGCTTAAGGAATTGATCTAACCAAACTCCCAGGTGTAAAGGTGTATGATTCTTTTGTGGGGAAGGGATAATATTGAGATTTTAATATATTTTTTCTTACAACTTAACGGGGAACAAGGCAAAGTGTTCGTTTATGTTCATCCTTAATCCTTAGCTCACACGGCACCTCATTTTATCCCACATTAAGTGGTCCACGTAATTAAATAAAAATAAAAAATTCGTTCAAGTGCAACTTGGTATGCCCAACTTTAGGTCAACTGATTGAACCCACCAGACGTTATACAGGCATGGGCCTCTGACAATAAGATTTGGTCTTGGGCTCCCCCTAGAAAATATATGAAACAGTTAAAATGGTGTGGTGTCAAGTGTCCACAATTTAGTTAGGAACGCCCAAAATAGGTCTATGGCCTTTCGTTTCACTGTATTGCTTGGGTTACAGGTTTGATGATTTTGCATTGAGTAGTTTTATAGGCGCCATCTTATTGGCAGGTTCCGGTGGTGGGCACCCCCGAATTTTTATTTATTGTTGTTGCCAGGTCCAAATTTTATAGGCACCTCCACTTGGGTCGAATGAGGTTGACTATTGGAGAAACCCTAAGAAATTCAAAATCCATTCGTTTCTTTTTATAAAGATTTAGAGAGAAAACGTAAATGCTAGAGTTAGAATTTGCTACACAAAGCTAATTCGACGGTCAATATGTTTCACATACTCTCATAATTCACACCCCATCCCAAAGTGATATGAATCTCACCGTAAATTGTGCCTTTATACTAAATTTTGTAGCTTTTTCTGTAACCCTAGCACTGCCGCAGAGAAAATAAAAAAAGGAGAATGAGGTTTGACCATAGTTAGTAATTCCGGTGCTCGGTAAAAGTTCGATTCGGGAATCTTTCGGGAATTATTCGAATTTTTGGACAAAAAATTCTGTCAAATATCCGGTCAAATAATCGGAATTCGGTAAAAATGTTGTTCGGGAATAATTCGAGTATACTTCGGATGATCCGTCCAAAAATTAGCTTAAAAATTCGGATATATATGCAAGTACCATGTCTAGAAATATTATATCTTATGATAAAAAAAAAATTATATCTTATCATAAACTACAATACTAACAGTACCCATTAAATTCCTTAAAAAAAACAGTACCGATTGATTGGGCGTGATTTTATCACTCAATAATATTTATACCGCAATCGCACGGTTATCTATTGAGAAAACGGCAGATACGGGTCGATCCACAAGGATTAAGGAATAAGTAAAATTAATTTAATTAAGGTTGAACAGTTTTTAATTGATTTGAAGCAAATGAAATAACTAAATAAAAACTTCACAAAAAGTAGAAGAACTAGGATTTCAGATTCCACTAATTATATGCATACCATCAATTTAAACTCTCTCTAATCTCCTTTTAATTATAACTCAAACCCAATACAAATTATGTAATAGATTCGGAAAATATTTTCATTAATATTTAAAATAACCAAGGAAATAATATGATTTTCTTCACTTTTAAAAAATAACAACTCCAATAATTAATCGTCCTAATCAGATCATTAAAAACTAAAACTCACGAAGATATCTTCAGCCGATCCTCATAGATACAACAGTGATTTGATTTGATACTTAAAATTATGTCTGACACATGGTTTTCTTTGTCATCGAAGACTTTCTTGTTTCTTTTTTGTGGACCGAGCAAAAAAAAAAAAAGAGGCTCTCTTGTTTCTTTTGAAAACAAAATCTACATCAAGGTGCCTTCGAGGGAGGATGTGTGATTACGCCTATTTTGAAAATAATAAAAGACCTCTTTGAATGCACCTTGCTGTAGGTGTAGCTCCATTTTCGATCGGAGGTTATCGAGCTATAGAAAAAGTCAAAGGTGGTCAACCCTATCATGACAAAAAAAAAACCTTCTTTTACTTGAGAATGATAGGTTTTTTTCTAAGTTTTTTACTTTTCATTTCCCTCTTAAATACCTTTATTGGAAAAAGAACTCGCAATTTAATTATACATTTTGTTTACATGAAAACTTAGGAGAAGGATAATTTCTAAGAGTTTTGCTAGAATAACACCAGAATTTGACACTAAGAGATTACATCTACTTTTTAAAAATGGTATGAGTGGCTGAAATGGAATAATATTTTTTCAACAACTGTTATGATTGGTTTCCAATCAATAAAATAAACAGATGTAATCTTAGATGTCAAAATCTGGTGTCCCTATAGTAATGCCCAATTTCTAAAGTTGAGCAAAAATTGGTCTTACTTGATGTTGTGTTTTAAGACTCTTAAAATTGGAAACGATAGTTCAAATCCCTTTGGCCCGTGAAGTTAATTTCTCAATTTACCCGACAACTACTAGCAGAAGAAAGGCACTACCTAAGGACTAATCATGTGCTCTAAAAAGTCTGAACATCTCGGTCATAAAATAAAATAAAATAAAAATTAATTCTTTAAAAATTTGACACTATAATACTAGTATAGATAAATCCTACCATCAATTGTTCTTTCACAAATTCTTTCAATTTCTTTATAAAACATCTAAAAAAAACCTAGGGACCACTGTTTTTTGTGTGTAAAGACAACCATGTGTCATCTCTTTGCTTCATGATTCCATTTTGTCATTTATAAATTAATTAACCCATTAGTCAAATTAACTTTCAAAACCATTTTTTTTAAAACTACATTTTTATTAATAATAATTATTATTCAACTTTCAATTAATTTTTTTTATTTTTTTAAAATTTTAATTTAATTTCAATAAAATCCAAAGCTATGACTCACCACAAATTTCTTCCCGTCCCGTTTCATCCCATCATCGTCGAGAATACGTGCATGAATATGCATCGAATCTGCTAAATTTTTTATTTTTATCTTTATCTTTTTCTGTATTTTTTCTCTCGTTTTTCTTTTTGGGCTGAGTCATGTGCAAACGTGCATGCCACCTTCTAGGATAGTCACTAATTTGGCATCCTTCAGTATACAATAAATGTCCCTCTATTATTTAAAATAACAGTAATTAACAAGGACAAAAAAAAAAAGAGATTTTTTACTGATCCTTAGTAGGGGAAACCTAGCTCTTCTAGATGTATGTAACATTTTAAGCTTGAAATGATCACAGCCCTTGAATTTAGATTAAATGCATCAAGTTTAATTAAAGCACAATACTTTCAATATTGGTTATTAAATTAGAACATGAAACTATTAAGTTTGTAGGCATCCAACGCAAAACTAATTCGCTATGAGTAGAATGACCTAAAATTTTTATATACTAAGTTTGCAAGGCTTTCATTTTTCATGTAGGACCATTCTCAACAAAAATATGATGTATTTGTTTAGATGGCAACGACTTGATTTGTTGCGGACCTAGCCCGCTTGCTCCACTTATATCCCCACGTCTGCCTGCTTCACTTATGTAGGAATCTTACTCCTGCCAATGTATGAATATCTAACCCGCTTCTATATTCACGAGTATTCTAACCTGTAGTAAATAGAGGTCAGACACTTCTGTTTTGGAATCTTGCTCCCGCTCTTGAAGTATGCTTCGTGGTTTCTTTCAAGAAGCTCTTCGAAACTGAGGTCATTTTTCAATTGGACACTCCAACACTCCAATTTCACGCTTCGGTTACTGAACTCTAACCTGCTTACCATGTAATATATTATAGGTTCCGCTTGGTATCTGAAAAATTTTGTGAAAATTCGCAACTCAAAATTCTATTGTATTTGCCTTGATTATTGGTAAATAAGTGTAATCATTATACTAGATTTTAGCAGTCCCTTACAAAATTTTGATGAAATAGGGTGCGAATAAATGCAACTATTTTTAG
>MVGT01003535.1:162043-179939 GCA_002174775.1 Macleaya cordata
TTTGTCGAACTTGGGCTTTTAGTGATGGAAATAGTTCAAATTCTCTTCAAATCTCACCTGGTGTCTTTGATGAGAGGGTCTTTCAAGTTCGTCCTTGTAAATTAGAATAATTGGTTAATATTTTTATCTTTTTTATATGGTCAATTATAGTGAAGTTCTCTTAAATTTTATATGGTCAATATCAAATCCCTAAACACCAACACCCATCTCTCCATTTTGGTGTCTCTCTCAGGGTTAATTTCTACTCTACACCATTTTTTTGGGATAATTTAGTTTACCCCCCCAGAATAATTGGCTAGTCGGACTTACCCCCTAAAAAATGGAGCGTCCGAGACGCACGTGTGTCTTCTAACGGCAGAATCACGGAAACCGTTAGTTTGAGGGGGTAAGTTCAATATCTGATCTTTGAGGGGGGTAAGTCTGATTGGCCAATTATTCTGGGGGGGTAAACTAAATTAACCCTATTTTTATGACTACAAATATTTAAAACCTATTTTATCAAATTTGTATTCATTTATCTATCTAATTAAGGTAAATACAAAACAATTATATTCTAGGCTGCGAATTTTCACAAAAATTTTTAGGATATCAAGCACAACCCTAGTAAAGAATATATTTTTAAGAAAAAAAATATAAAATGGCCACAGGCAATATCGTTATGACCAACACGAAAGTACAGGTATTCGTGACAAACACGGATTGCAGTGGATAAAAATACACTAACGGTTAAAAGATGTGTCGGTGGGCAAACTATAAATGTTAGGGTTACTAAATTTAGTAAAACAAAATCAAAATCTTGAGGGATTTAGGGCAAAACGGTTTGCCAAATAGAGAGAGAAGGGAGTGGGACCCAATACATTAGTCAATTGAACCACAAACACATACAATCATCCAATCCAATTATGCAAACAAAAACAGACAAAGAAAAGCTACTTTTTCTCTGCATTGGCCCCCTTGTTTTGAGGGGTATGACTTGAGCATTCATTAATGGAAGAAAATGACCTCTCTTTTAACTCTTTTCTATATCACAACATCAAGTGAAGAACAAGACTTGCAGAAGAAGAGGTAAAGAGAGATCTAGAGAGAGAGAGAGTGGGGTTAGGTCACATTTTTGGGAGATCTAATTAAATACATATATAGTAGATATGATCCTATCTGTTGAATTATAAAGTGAAATCAGTGATGATCACATAAGTTTTTTGTGGTGTTTGGTGAAAAATAAAATTCACTGAAATAGAAGTTTATCTGAAATTTAATTACATGTGTATATTACATATATAAATTTTGCCTAGCAAAAAAACTCAGTGATGAGGAGCATTATCAGTGAGTATGAGTTCACTTTTTGTTAGACCTGTAGGCCCTTATTATGTCTATTGTTATTTCTTAAAATTTTTTTTTTTGGTACAAAGGGACTATTGCTCGAATTACAATGACAAGGTGAAGATACACCACTAAGATGCTAATCACTAGTAATGGGTGTGTAAGAAGTACATAGACACCGTCAAGATCATCAAAAGAGTCGCCACCACGGATGAAGAGAAGCCGTTACTTCGAACATAATTTATTACATAGGCCAAACTTTGTGGCAATACCACATTCTACAAATCTTGAACCCACAACCTCCTATGTCATAGGAAGGAGTGCAAATGGTTTTTTCTTTATTTAACAGTATGAAATATTGGAGCAAGTTGTTGCTAACATGATTGGCCGAGTTGGTCCGATCAGATTGGGATCGGTATCCATCGACTTGATAATACACTGTGATTTGTGAATCACATATTGACTCAGTCTAGATCGGTTGAATCAGTCCTTAATTCAGCTGATTCGGTCGATTTAATGTATAATCTTTTCTAAAAAAATAAAACTAAAAAAACTTGAACTTAGTTGGATCGGTCATGGATCGGCTGAATCGACTAGATTGTTCAAATTGGATTAGCTGGACCAGACAAAATGTGTTTCTAATTGAAATGGAGTGGGTAATATCCCGAGTCTCTACAATTAAATGCACCTCGAGGTGCTGCCGAAGAACTAAGGGACTTGAACTTAGTTGGATCAGTCATGGATCGGCTGAATCGACTAGATTGTCTGAATTGGATCGACTGGATCAGACAAAATGTGTTTCCCATTGAAATTAAGTAGGTAATATCCCGAGTCTCATGTAAAACAACTAAATGCACCTCGAGGTGCTGCCAAGGAACTAGAGGGCCTTCCCAAGCAGAGGATAGGCAGTTGAGAGATAGAGCTAGCCTAGGACCCTTCACGTCATGTTTGAGCCTACATTCAAACAAAACCCGCCTCATAGCGAAAGAATGTCCGCCAAGTTCTGATAAGGGAATGCTTTCCCTAACCACTAAAGGAAAGGCTTGACGAAGGGAGGGAGATGTGGCGGGAGAATGAAAACGCTTTCAGAGATCGAGATTGAATAACGGATATGCAGTACCATTCGTGGTGGTGCTTAAGGATTTTAATGTACTGAGACCAAGATTAGAAAGAGCTTGCCGATGGACCACTGTCGTTCCATTCTTGAATGAGCTGGAGCATAGGATCGGCCATCCAACCAATTCGACTCAGGATTGGTGGTCGTCGATCCATTCTCCAAAATTGATGCAACGAAGCATGATTGCTAACATCGTATCAGAGCTTAAGATTTTTTTATTTTTTTTTCTTTTAGAAGCAGCGCTAAAAGCCCAGAAATCAGTGGAGGTCATGGATAGATTTTTGTTATATATACAATGTTACTCCCCTATAATATATAATTCGAGCTTTTAGAATAAGTGGTATTAACATGGTATCAGAGCCAAAATTCTTTGGTGTTTATGGGTGAGTATATGTTGAACACTGGTGAATATGAGACTACTCCTTGTTAAGTCATGTACAACCCTTGATATATATTGTTACTCCTCTCTGAAATAGTGTTCGACTCTTTAGAGTCTCTAAAAGCTCGATTTATAAGAGAAATGAGTAAAAATAAAAAAAATATAACAAGGGTTGGGAGGCTTATAAGCAGTGTGTACACATTGATCCAACAACATTTTCCCATAGCACTACAATAGTGACTTAAACCACGACTTCTAGAGATTTCTAGCCCTAATATCGTGCTAGCAGTATCTTACTGCAAAAGTTTGACATTCTTAGAGAAAGGAGTTACAATGTACACATTACCATAGGGATTGGTCGAACAAGAAGCTGGCACACACCCAACAATAATAGGCTGGATACCAAGTTAGTAAACAAAGAAAAACTAAGGGATATTTTAGATTTTTTTTGGGAGAAATTTTTTTTATTGTTAAAAATGAGATTTAAACCTACGCTCTTTCGGACCAGAACCTTAATCTGACACCTTAGACAAACTCGGCCATCTCAACAACTAACGCCCACCGTAGGGCTCGAACCCACGACCACAAGGCGGTTAAGAGCCTTGCCTCTACCGTACCAACTGAGCTGGACGGGCACCTATTTGGGATTTTAATTTGTTCTAATTTTCGAAGAAAACTAGCGAGTTTTAGTTATAAGAAGTACAAAATATATACCTTGTCAAATCTTTCATTATGGTGGGTATTAAATCTGCCCCACTGCTTTGTGTATATGTAGGTCAGGTTTGGCCAATTTACATTTAAAATAAAGGATAAGTAAATTAACTTTAAGTTTGATTATATTTCACGCGTGGACCCTCCTCTAATTTGGTAAAATGATGAAAGTCCAGTCCATCCTGAATCAAATCATTTCCCTGATTTCTTTCATTGTCTTTTTTGTAATAAATTTGATTATCAAGTTTTAAATAAGTTCCTTTACACCTATACCCTTTAAAAAAAATGAAGAGGAATATTGCAGTACATCTTATTGCAACACTATTGTAACATATTTTTTTTTGCTCAAATGGAGATGATTCGAGGTTTAATTTTTTGTAAAGATGTTATTCTTAGCATTAAGATCATCATATCAAAAAATCAGTCTTTTTAGGCTATTCTAAAAATTCTATCCCAATCAAAAGTATAAGAAAAAATCAACGGTCTTAAAAAATATACTTAAATTTGTCAATTTTCATGGTTTGATTTGAGGGTGTTACAAGTTTTAGAATGAGTTCATTTTTGACATAGTGATCTTAATGGTAAGTAGAACATCTTCACAAAAAATTAAACCTTGAATCATCTCCATGTAGGTCTCACAAAAAAGTATGTTGCAATAGTGTTGCATTATCCCTCCTCTTAAAAAAATTAGTATAGAGAAAAAGAGAAATAAAAATTATATATACCTTCATTTTCTTATATTATTATTATTATTATTATTATTTATTTATTTAATTGCTTTCTTATGTGTCCAGGAATTTAGGAAATATTCAACATATATACATAACCTAAATTCAAGAAAGAAAAAAAAAAACCAAAATCTAGGTCTGGTCAAGAATGATAGCATATTTGATCCAATTAGTAATGCGATCAAATTGAAATCCAGCTCAACTTATCCCAAATGCATAACCTCCACCCAAGTCTTGTAGGGTACCTCTAGAGTCTAGCCCATAGAGAAGTAGGTATCAAAGAAGTAGGGTTGGGTAATAGTTGTTAACTTCACATTAAAAGCATTTTTTTAATGCAAATTTGACATTAAAAAGTTAGACAAAGACCTACATATGTTACCAATATGTCGATTAGTTCACAAGTAGGACCTTTTCCGATTAGGGCTTCTGATCACTACTATTGGTACCAGCATTTCTCTGTCTATTATTATTATTATTATTATTATTTTTGTAGGGTAATTATTACAAGTACAAGAACAAGTATAAATGAAGCATTAATATTAACAGAAAAAACTACAACCATGGAGAGACACTATTAACCACGCAGAAAAATTGCTAACTTGCGGACATTGGAGTATCAATGTATCATCAATAATCTCGCTATTGTGAAGACTTAATCCAAGCTTACGAAAAAAAAATTTATGCTTTAACTTGGTCATGCAATCCAAGCTTCAACAAATATTACCAACAACTGCCTTCAAAGTGTGGTTGGTATTATCAGTTTATTCCTTGTTTTAGAGTGTTCTTGGTCATGATCAAAGCGGACGTACTTTGAACCCGACATAATTGATAACATGCTCCAGTGTATCTGATGACATAATTCTATCAGTGATGCTAGGCTTACCGAAAAGCCTACAGAATTTTCTATCGAAAGTACAATCTACGGTAGATGCATATCACTTTAAGATAGATGTGAATCACAAGGATATGTGAAAAATCAGTTTCACCATTGGATTAGCTTTCAGTAGGAAATTATGTAGAATTTTGCTGTAAGTTTCTTAATTTTGTACCCATTTGTATACTCACCGTGTATACCGGAAGTGGATAATTATTGTCTAAGAGAATCGAGTTTTATCGAGCCTTGAATACCGAAGTACAAATGTTCTTATTCCATTACACGTCTACTTCATTTTTTTTGTTTGCTAGGCAATAAAGAAAATATTAACAAAAAAAGACCACAGTTACCGAGAAACCTAGCAAAAGCCAGCACGGAACGCAAAAACAGAATTACAGCCCAGAAAGGAAAAGCATGCGGTTTGACATCCCAACTAAGTTGGCACTCCGAACCCCACCAATCATACACTTTACGTACACCTATTTATATGATTCCATGTAGATGAACTAAGGGCTGATTTTTTCTCATCATTTCTAGATCCATTGACAGTCCTACCAATAGAAACATATCCTCAAAAATCTGAAACCCCAAACACAAATTGGAAGGGCAGGGCACACCAAACAAACAAAACCCATCCTTAGATTCCGCCCAATCTTACGTTCTTGAATCAATCAAACAAACTATTTTCTCTCTTCGTCTCCACACACAATGGCAATTTTCATTTTTTTAACAGATGAATTGAGTAAGAAGACTTCATAAGATTCTTAATATATAGTGAATTAATAAAATAAATGGTTTAGTCAACTAATTAGCCCATTTAATACACCCTAAAAACAACATTAATCCGACGGTCATGATTGATCGATGAACTTCTAATATTTTTTCCCTGATTATTATTTTAAAATTAAATGAAAAAGTCATCAATTAACAATATTGAATAAACAGATCGAAATGATACATGCGACTGACTGGCTGTTACAATTAATGCCGTTAATTTTTTTTTTATAAATTCATCATCCAGATTTCGATGATGACTATTTTTTCGATAATCAGAAAAATCATAAGATTTGGTGTGGTTTTCAGGATTAAATGGATCGGTTGGTCTAGATCCAAGGCACACATGTATTGGTTTTCTAAAATTACTTAAAATTATATTTTGATTACAGAGCTTAACGTTGAGCACGAAGCAAAACTAATAATTTTTTTTTTTTTGAAGAAATTGTTGTTATAATGATACCTGAATTAATTACACCGTTAACAATACGATCGTGTTCAAGATACATTATGAAGCACACACCATTTTAACCTCCGTCCAAAAACTATCGCATTATTATATGGGATAAACTAATGGCAAATCTAGGGCTAAAATTTTTGATCCCTAGACTTCTCAAGTAGGATTAATATCAAAATAGGAGGGTTAATACCACACATTTTATCTATTAACAAAACACTTAATTCTTACACTTTGTTTACATTACATTATGAACCTACTTAATAAAAGATGATTCAAATGTTAATTTTTTATAAGGATTATCTCGATTCTCACATATCGTATAGATATGTGTAAATATAGTGTAAAAATAAAGTCAATAAAACTTGTAAAAATTTATACGGTTGATTTGGAATTTTGGGAAATACTATAATATAGAAGTCAGAAGAAGATGAGTGATAAAATTTTCCTTCAATATCCTCCATGAAGGTTCTAAAGAGAAAAGGTGCGTTGAAAATTTGATTTATGGGCATATTTGACCTTACCCATTGACATGTTGTAAAGCCTTCCTATTTTGTGTTATTGGATGGCACATCCATATATGCCCATGAAGTCTCAAAATTTACAATTTTTACTTCTAAATTTCTTTTAAAAAGTGTAATTATTATTATTATTATTATTATTATTATTATTATTATTATTATTATTATTATTATTATTATTTGCAGTTTGATTGGTTCTCAATAATTGAATCCAAAGCATTGCATAAGATCACTCTAGTAAACTGACAAATTACATACAATTGTTGGGAGGGATAATTTTGTATTAAAAAAAATGCCTGCAACCTTACTTAAAAAATTGGCAAGTATGGATTAAATATAGATTAATAATTTGGGTAATTAATCATAGGATCCATAATGAAGATTATAACTATTTGTACCCACTTGCAGACATAAAAGCAGAGGAATTATAACTAAAAGCAAATCCACAAACAAACACAAAACAAAAACTTAGAAATAAAGGGAAGACAAGAAGAATCAAGATGTCATTTCTTCTTTCTTTTTTTTTCTTCTTTTTTTCTTTTTTGACTTTTCATTCAATCATGATTCTTGATATTGATCCAACGGTCGATCCGACACCGATTTCAGCGGATTCGATACACCAGTATTACATTACATACAATCATCCACATTATTACAACTAGAATTGACAGAACTAAATAGATCTACATGTACCCCTTAATAACCTATCTTTCTCTCTCTCTCTCTCTCTTATTTCTTTTGATTCTATCTTTTATCTTTTGCTTCTATAATTTTATACTACAAATTACAAAACCACAAAGACAACAACAACAACAATAATAAACCAACAACAACAACCCAAAAAAAAAAAAAAAACCCCCATTACAAATAATTTAACTTTAAAAACAAAAAAAGAAAAAGAAAAATGTAATTAAACAACTAAACATAATAATTAATCAAATCAAAAACCCATTTTGGAATTTTTTCTTTGATTAATCATCCAAACTATCAATTTCCTTTTTTACCTTTGATTGAATACCAAAATACCCAACATACCACTTGACAAATTTCCTCAATCCTGTAGCCAAATCTGTTGTTGGTTTATACCCAAAATCATGATAAGCCAGGCTGACATTAGCATGAGTGTAAGGAACATCTCCATTTCTTGGCATCTTGATTACATGTTTCTTAGCTTTCACATTCAATAATCCTTCAAGAATTGAAACCAATTTCCCTACAGAAACAGGGGAAGTATTACCCAAGTTGTAAATCCTGAGTTGTGCCGGAGATTTCTTTTTCCCACCACTTCCTGTACTCTTCTCCGCCGTATCCAACGCTCCTAAACACCCTTTCACGACGTCGTCGATGTAAGTAAAATCACGCGCCACCTCTTTTTCATCATGGGTTTGATAGATATTGATCGGTTTCCCCTGTAAAATGTCTTTTGTGAAGAAGAAATAAGCCATATCTGGTCTTCCCCAAGGACCATAAACAGTAAAAAAACGTAACCCAGTAATTGAAAGACCATAAATATGGTTATAAGTATGAGCAATTTCTTCTCCAGCTTTTTTTGTTGCAGCATAAAGACTTGCAGGTTGATCTGTTCTATGAGATTCTGAAAATGGGTTTTGGGTATTAAGACCATAAACAGAGCTTGATGAAGCCCAAACAATGGAGGGTTGAGGGTTAGCAGATTTGGCAATTTCCAAGAGATTTATGAATCCAGCTATGTTGGAATTCACATAAGATTGTGGGTTTTTCATGGCGTATCGAACACCAGCTTGAGCAGCTAAATGAAGAATATGAGTAAATGGGACTACATCAAAAAGCTTAGAAATCAAATTCCCATCATTTAGATCTCCTTCAACGATGAAGATTTGGTGTTTGGAAAGCAAAGATTGACGGGCACGTTTGAGAGTTGGATCATAGTAGGAATTGAAATTATCAAGACCTAGAACACCATCACCGCGTTTTTTTAGGGCAAGTGAGCAGTGTGTTCCAACGAAACCAGCTGCGCCGGTGACTAAAACAGAAAACCCATTTGGACGACGAGGGGTGGAAGAATGACGGACTTGTTTTTCCCAAGCGGCGCCACCGGAGTAGAAGGAGGAGGAGAGGAAATTGGTGTGGTGGAGGACATGATGGGGGCTGTCAGAAAGAGGAGGGTAATTGAGGGTAAAAAAGAAGATGAGGAGCAAAGCAACAAGAAGGGTAACACGGAAGAGGAGTTTAGAGGAAGCTGCTAAGAGTTTTGTGTGATTTACACGGCGCAGATAGCTGTTGTAACGCTCTAATTTGGTGGTTTTGCTTGTATCTGGTAATGAGGAAGCCATTAATGGAGGGTTTTTTGTTTTTGTTTTGTTGAGTGTGAAGGACTCACTTTCTCACTCTAGCTGAGGAGTTTTTGGGAGTCCTGGAAAATGAAGAGAGTGGAGAGAGAGATATAAAGGAGTGTTTTAGAGAGAGAAAGAGAGGTCCACACTAGTGAGAGAAAGAAAGAGAGAGGATGGTGTCGGTTGGAGACCACCGTCATTTGTTCAATAGCTCAATTGAAGATCTAATATTTTAACTGTGTGGAATCATGTATAATCATGTACATTCAGGTTTTGAGTAGCTTAAATGACTCCAACTATTAATTAATGCCACGTGGAATCACAATTTCGACCTAGAAAATACTTAACCTACTGCATTTCCTACAGCCAAGATCATCTACTGCTTCTCTTACCCCTCTTAATTTAGAATTGACGCAAATAACTTCTAAAATAGCGTTGGCAGTAAAGTTGATAGTAGGTGGTAGAATGCAGGTAGGGGTGAGACTNTTGGGCGGGTTAGAGGCTTTGGACATGCCACGCCCACACTATACCTCTGTATACCCAGAATGCCCATAGAACCCACAAAATCTGAAAAGAGTCTACCCACGTATGGCCCGTGTAAATTTCTCGGGTTTCTCGGGTTCTTCGAGTTGCCCAACTTTCAATAAATTTAGGTGATTAGATGAACTTATTAATACAAAAAATAATAACAAATAGATAACTAATTTAATTAAACAAAATATCCTTCATAGTTTCAAAAGATAAACAAGCTAACAATTGATCTGCTCACTTAATAAATAAATTAAAGATGATTTTAAAATCTTTCGAGTTTTATTTATTAAGTGACAAAAATCTTTTTGACTTTACATAAAATGAGGCACGAGGAAAGTTTTTTTTTTGGTCTTAATACCTCCACTCTATATTGGTAATTCAATATATTTATCTATTTCTATCTTTCAAAATATTTTCACATGTTTGAAATTAATTAAAATTTTATAATTTATTTATATATAAGTTTCTCGAGTTAGGCGGGTTGTTCGGATTGACAATTATTTCTGCCTAAATTCAACTTTGGGTTAGCAAAATGATGTCCATAGTTGCCCAAATGCCCAACAACCTTTGCCCACGTTTGCCCAAATACCGGGTCTGGTTTGGGTTGGTCGGGTTGACCCAACCCAAGTCCCACCCCTAACTACAGGTAGCATCACCGTGTAAATTTTGCTTACCATCCTTATTTTTTTTACCCTACTTATTTTTATACTTGTGAAGTTTACATGGAGATAATCGAACAATCTATCTTTTTATGAGAATGATTTAATTTATTTATTATATAGTTTAATTTTTTTCAAAAATAAAGATCTTATCATTCTAAAATTTTAACCTTGTCAAAAATTGATTCAAAACTTTGAAGGAAAAAAAACTGTAAAATTGAAAAAAAAATGGTAAAATTGGAAAAAACCATATCCCATTTTGTATCAAAATCACATCTTGTCCACTACAATGATAAATGTTGAAATTATGGTAGTGTTTGATATTATTTGTTCACACACTTATCATCACTACATTTTTAGGATCTTTAATAACATGCACTCAATCCAATCGTTTAATATATTCAATTAATAAATAATTAAAAATAAATAATTCTTATAAGCTTGCAATTTTTCATTTTCAGATATTATTCTAGATAACCACTTAAGACTTAAGAGAGAAGTAGCTACAAAACTTTTAATTTTCCTTTTAATATTATTAATAATTTACCTTAATATTCCATTTTAAGATATTTTAAAATCAACTTAAACTTACAAATGCTGTGGATTTCCAAAGAACAAAATACCCTCCTATTTAGGATAAAATTACATAAATATCCATTTACCATCTACCCTTTTTGTGAGTTAATAAGTTGTTGGTGGGTGAGTACATAAATATTTATTTACTTTATTATTAGTGTCAAAATTTTAACATGTTTATCTCGTGCGTTTGTACCTCAAATCATAGACAAAGTATTTAAGTATGTTAAAGATTTCTGAGTTTTGCTAGAATAACACCAGAATTTGACACCAAAAGATTACATCTGCTTTTTAAAAGTGGTAAAAGGGGCTGAAATGGAATAAATTTTTTTCAACAACTGTTATGATTGGTTTCCAATCAATAAAATAAACAGATGTAATCTTAGATGTCAAAATCTGGTGTCCCTCTAGTAATGCCCAAGATTTCTTGTCTTTTGACCTTTTTAACCACAGGACAAAGTTAATTGAGGCAATTAATTAAGGGCAACTTCTGTCAATTTCAAAAAAGTTAAGGGTAAAAAGGTGTCAGCCAGCTCTTTTTCGTTGGAAATTATATTACTACTATGTAAAGCAGCGACAGACGAGAGAGTCCTTTTCTATGCTTGACGTATAATATCTAGGCCAAACAAAGCTGAATGGCAACTTCGTAATTGTTTACTAAAAGGAGGGCTATTTTTGCTATTGTCAGGGCCCAAGGAAAAGCGACAGCCGTTATTCCCACGGTTTCTCCACGCCTTAGTTTCATACGTCGGTACATTCAAATCCAAATCGTACGAGTCTTCATCCAAGTAACTGAGTTAACTCGTCTCAATTGGACTATCAAAATGGAAACATTTGACTTGATTTACAAGTCAAGTCAGTTTGACCGAGATGAACTGTTTTTTAATTTTAATTTTATTGTTTTGTTTTGCTATATTCGGGTCCTCATAGAGTACTCACCTAGTTCTTGAAGTCAGTGCGTACTTGAGAGATAGGTTTTATCAGTGCGTACTTGAGAGATAGGTTTTATCAATTAGGGATTGAATTTGCGATTTCTACTCCTTTTCTATGCTCATTTGTTGGCGGTGTTTTCTACCTCGTTTTCTTACGCTACTTAAGTCAGTTTTAGGTCTTTATTTAGGTGATCCTTTACTAGGAGATTAATTTGTTGAAGACTACAGATTATTAGTTGTATGATCAACTAGAAATAATAGTTTCTCAATCTGGGATTGAAGAATCAATTGGATCAAAGAATCAATTGGATCATCTTTGATGGACACAAAGAATGATTGATTAGGGTTTGCTAAAGAGTTAAGTATTCTAATTTTTTTTTTCTAAAGTGAATGTGTTAGATAGCTTTCTAATTTATACAAGATTTTATTTCCTTATTTATTTGAATCACATGTTCAATTATTCACAACAAACCTCGCAAAAACCAACCTAACCTGTAAGCGCTGCCCTAACTTGACCTGTCTACCAAATATTATCTTTCTTGTAGGATCAACCTTAACCCTATTCGTTACCAACTTAGTAAACTTGACAAAACCACTCCTCACCGGCAAACCCTAAAACTTAACTTAGACCATCAGTTAAACTGACTAGGGCTATTTTTGGAATCTCATGACCCACCAAAATTAAGGTCGACATGGGAAACCTTTCGGTCACTCGCTAACTCAACAAACTTTTGTTCCTCTTGTTTTTTTTTTTTTATTTATTTCACCTCACTTTAAAATTAGAACTGACAATAAATAAAGGTCAAGCTCCCTATTAGCATTGTCAGGTAAAAAATGTTCAACCCCAATCTTGACTCGTTTGGAAATAACTAAAATTTTCCAACCCTAACCCTGGCTAATTTGAGCTCGGTCTATATATACTTGAGGCAACGAGTCGGGTTAGGACCGATCCTGTGACTATTGATGGATAAAAAATGGTCAACCTTAAACCTAACTCGTTTACCACGGATTTTTATTAGGGTCGTATTGTCGAAATAAACGAGTTAGGATGAAGAGTGACCCACAAGGTCGGTTTAGGTTTTAGAAAGTCTACTTTAAGTAATCTTACACTATAAACCTTACTTTAGTCAAGAAATTAATAGATAAATTTAATTTTTTAGTTTAAAATTTAAAACAAATTAAATAATTTTTTATTTTTAATATTTAATATAATTAGAGTTCATATGGTCACCGATAGGGCCAATCATGTTAGGGTTAGGGTCAAAAAAATGGCCAGTTTAATACATTAGTTTGCGTTTAGCAATACTGACTTACCAACCTATCTATAGTCGACCCAAATGCCTAACTTATTTTTTATTTTATATTTTACAAAATATTAGGCTATTACTCAATTACAAATACAAATATAAATAAAGATATAAGAGAGAAAGTGCCACTAACAGGCAGAGAATACTGCTACTAACGAGCAGAGAGAAGGCACTATGAATGGCTTAAAGAAGAGAGAGAGAAACTACCAACCTTCAAATAGAAAAAGATCAGCCATCGACGATAGATAGTAGTCGAACATTCGAAGCACATGCACGTCATCCAATATTTTTTCAAGTTTATTGAATCCAAGTAGGATTTGAATCTAAGTCTTCACTATCAACAACAATTAATATACTGTACTAGCTAAGCTAGTTGATACTTGCACCTTAGACGTAACCTGTAGCAATAACTCAGTATATGATTCTTATCTTAACAAAATCTGCGGCTGCATCGGCTTTACATTGCGGCTCATTTTAAGCCATTCAAAGTCTCACGTGCTCTTTCCAATTATTACCAAATATGCTTTGTAACCTTATATCTTGAGTTGCACTTTGTTTACAGATGCTAGTGAAGGAAGCATGGAGTTGATCCAATAACTGATTTTTTATATGTAACAATAACTTTTTCATTGTTTAGATCAACATTAGCCCATAGATCGTCCTCAAATCGTCCTACCTAATTATTACATTGCATTACATGTTTCACTTACTTTATTTCTACACTTTGCTTATATTTGTCTTTGAGTTTCGTACAGGAGATGATCTAAAGGCTGTTAGTTGTAAAGATGATCTCTTCATCATGTATATCAAAAATCAACCCTCGAACACCAACGTGCACGATATTAAATTTTTACAATATTGGGTTAAAACCCCTTTTTAGAGCTGGTTTGACGCAGAGGACATGCTTCTTTTGAGTTGTAAGCACCGTCCCTCATTTTTTGTATTTTGTAAAGTAGGTCCTTAGTTTGTTTTTTTTTAAGTGACAAATTTTGCATACCTAAACTGCCCCTCTTTTAGTTTTAAGTATGTGTAATGCAAATTATAATTTGCATAGACTATTTTTTTGTTTTTATTTTTTTGACGGACTATAGCTTTTAATCTTTTTTTCTGGTAACTGGGTTATGCAAACAGATTGCATACATAAAAACCTATGCAAATTATAATTTGCATACTTAAAAACAATGCAAATTATAATTTGCATAGACGTTTTTAAATACTTTTGAGCATCTGCACTTTTCAAAGTCTTTATGCAAACAAATTGCATAAGAAAAAAGCCGAAAAACTACTTTTTAAACAATGCAAATTATAATTTGCATAGGCGTTTTTAAATATATTTGAGCATCTGAACTTTTCAAAGCCTCTACGCAAATAAATTGCATAAGAAAAAAGTCGAAAAACTGCTTTTTAAACAATGCAAATTATAATTTGCATACAATTATTTTAAGTTTTTAGTTTATTAAATGGATTTTTTGTGGATTTGTTTTTTTGAATTTGTTATTCTTGTCTGATCTTGTTTTAAAGATCTTGAAAAATGCTTTACAACGGTATAAATTTTTTTCAAATCCGATTTATATTTTGAAAGTTATAGTCATTTTTATGTTAAAATTCATTAATTGGGTTTTGCTAAAGTGCACCGTCGTTATTCAGCAGATGATTTTTTCGACTTTTTGCATCGTGCTAACATGTGCCGAGGACTGTCCGTGCATAAAATAAAATTTAAAAATTGTCCTCCACGTTAATTTTTTTCCCATGGAAGGGCATCCTACTTATTTTCCGTTAAATTTTTCGATAAGATCGACTAGGGTTGGAAATCAATACTTGGAAGATTTTTAGCCATTGGATTCGATCCTAATTGTCGTTATCCAACTTAGGCTCTTAGACCTATCTTCGAACGAACGAAAGATGCTGAAACCCCAAAAGCTATATGACCAAGAAACTAATTTTAGGTCGTGGGCCCACAGAATGGATGGACCATGAGAGGAAGTGCAAGATCATCCTTGCCACCAACACAGATGGAGTAATTAGATATCCCTAAATGTATGGGACCCACCATCATTTACTATAATTTATCCTATCAAATCGTATGTACCACCCACTTGCATTTATGTAGTAGTAGTGATGGAAGATGGTGGTCCTTGATTTGGTCCCACCTCTCTTATCAGATAAAAACTCTTATCAGCAAAAGCTGTACAGAATCTGAAGTAAAACGGTTTCCCGATGTATGAGAAAGTTTTTGATGTTATACTTTTACATGTGCCGTATATGTACCCTCAATCATTGAGGGCTACTACGTACGTATAAATGATCTGATCTCATGAAGCGGAAATTTTGTGGTGTGGGACCAACAAGAAGTATGCTAAAATTAACCTCGTGCACAATGTCCCTTGCTGATGAATCGATCATCGGCGGACAAGTGCTATTTTGTGCACCCTGTTTCAGGAAGGGTGTAAAATAAGTTCATTGTCAAGCCGTTAGATTTATTTAGGGATGTCAATGGATAGTCGAAAATCCGAATATTCGAATTTTCGGATATTATCAGAAATTTCGGATATCGGATTCGGATATCAAATATTTTTTCAGATACGGATTCGGATATTAAGGAATTCGTTCCGTTAATATCTGATTCGATAAGAAATCACATATATATATAAAAAAATCATATATGATATATAAAAATTGTATATAATATATATAATTATATATAATATATTATATAATAGGTATTAGTATAAACAAAATAAAAAAATGTCTAAATATAGTAAAAATTAAGTTCCATATTATCAGATTTTAGATAATATCTGAATTGGATTAACTTATCGGATCGAATCGGATATTCAATAAATTTTTCGGATACGAATTCGAATTGTGAAATATAATATCCGTTCGGATATCAGATCGACACTACAAAAATGATGGCTTTTTGTGACGGTCCAAAACCGTAGCAGGAAGTCAGAAAACCGTAGCAATCGATTTTCTATGACGGTTTATAAGCCGTAGCTTTAAGTGGCGTAGCAAATACTTTTTGTGACGAACTTTGCTACGGTTTTGTGGGTCGTAACAAATATTCGATTTTCTTGCGACGGCTAAAACCGTAGCCAATTGATGACTAAATTTGCCATTCCTGGGGTCTATTGTTACGAAAAAAGTCGTAGCAAAAACTCAATTGTTTTATTAATTTAGTTTTTTAGCGACGGACTAAAACCGTCGCAAATAACTATTTTTTTTAAAAAAAAAACCCTGCTCCCATTTTTCTGGTTTGTTTTCCAGGCTTATAGACTTTTTCTTCACTGTATACATCCACACCCCTCTACGCATTCACATACATCTACATTCATTTAATACACATCTGACATTTATTCACAAAAGGCTTCCATTCATTTCATTCACCATCAAAATGACAATTCCATTTATAAAGCTAGTCAACATGAAATGTAAGGTTTTCAACAAAGTATAAGTAGCATTCCTAACTAAAATAGTTGAATTGTCGATTCCCTCACAAAAAATTTGCAGTTGTCTTACTTTCAAGTTCATCCGAACAAAATTCCAAGTTCCCATCCAAGCTTCACATGCAAGGAAATAAAAAAAGAATACAACATATTAGAACTATATTTGTGTTCGCTATAACAAAAAATATGAACATATGTACAACTTGTCTTGAAATGGGTTCTTAAATTTGTTATCATGAACTGTTTTAAAAAATTAGATAAACCTAAATAGTTAAAACTTCAGGAATAAATTAAAACTACTGCAGATTGCTAAGTATGTTGGGTGTGTGTTGGTTCTACAATTAATGATAAAACCAAAGACACATCTCTACAAATACATTCAACACTCACCATCATTCAACTACTTGTAATTACTTGTTATTTCTCAATAAATGCAATAAAAGATTCATAGAATAAAGAATCTACTAGGCATTATAAGGTATAAATTTAAAGAGAGACTATACAATCTTACCAAGTATCCCATATGTGCCTAGTGCGGGTAAGTAGCTATAGACGTCTGTAGAAACCTTAATTTTACCCACCTTCATTTATGGAATACTTTGAGATTCTCATTAATCACCCACAAAAATAACCCTAAATGGAGTTCAAAATCAAACCAAAAATAGCCCAAAAACCAAAGCTCAAAACTAGCTTAAAACCTCACCCAAATTAAGCCCAAAAATGGCCCAAAGTCATCAAAAAACAAAGCCCAAAAAATAGCTCAAAACAGGCCCAAATGGCCCATTTGAGCTATTTAACCCATATTTTCTTTTCTTTTCTTTACTTTCCTTGCACTCCACTCTTTCTAATTCTCATATTTTATCCTTTTCCTTTAAATAAATCAACCTCCTTACTATTCAACCTAACACCCCATCCCTTTGATGGAAGGCTATAAAAGGAGCCTTCCATCCCACATTTGAAAGGAGGGAGAGAGGAAGAGAGGAAGAGAGAAAGAGAGAGGGGAAGCTTGAACAAAAGAAAAGAGAAGGAAGCTTGAACTAAAAAAAAAAAAAGGAAGAAAGAGTTGCAAGTTCATTCACAAGAGAAGAGGAAGTTCTTGAGAGTTTGAAGAAAAGAAGGTTAGAGAAGACCAAGGAGTTAGAAGATTTCTTTTCTTTTCTTTTTGAATATAGAGTTGTAATTCCTCTCTCAAAACTCTACTCATTTTAGTCACAACACTCTTATAAAATTTAGGAGTGGTGTGTCCTTTTTG
>MVGT01003535.1:185533-244629 GCA_002174775.1 Macleaya cordata
GTGTAGTTTTCCAACTATAGGGTCCTGATTCCCTAAAAATCAGGTGGCGACTCCAAATCAATCAAAATCAATACTCTCAGAGAGAGATATAAAATGTATCTCCCTCAGTCAAAAAGCACAAGAGAGTTTGCACCTCATAAGCGGTTCGACCAAAAGTGCGGGTGCTACAACGTTGCAGAATAACAATCTCAGACCCAGATCACATTGGAGACCCATTGAAATCTAATGACACCATTTTATTTGCTTCACAGTTTGTGAGAAGCCTAATTTTACCACAACCACAGTACAAAATCTAATAGAAGAACTGCAAAATGAGAAAGAAACTAAACTATAACCATATGTTTCACATAGGGTGAGTGGAAAAAGAGAGAGAGAGAGATAGAGAGAGAGATAGAGAGAGAGAGAGAAATAGAAAAAGAGGGGGGTTGGGGTGGAAGAAACAACAAGTCCACTAATTATCAACCACGAACAAGAGAAAGGTTAATAACAACGTTCGAAGTTTCCTTTTCTTTCTTTTTTATCTGTAACAACCTTAGAAGTTAGTTTACAATAAAAATTAAAATTACATACAGATAGTTTGGTCGGGATCACACTTGCACCTTACACATCCTAATGAGTTATTTCAGCTCTTTCTTTCTTTCCTTTTTACCTTGCCAAAGAAGAGAAAACTTACAAATGTCTATTTTCATAACAGATACCATCATCATCAAGATGAAGAGACAAATAACAAGTTTTACACGAATATAAATAGACATCTTATACCAAGCACCAACACACAACATAGAGTGTTAGACATCTCTTCAAAATGCAAACAGAGATTAAGGAAACCAAATCCTACTTCTAGGAAGAGAGAGAGAGAGAGAGAGAGAGCAGGCAGGGCAGGGCAGAGAAAACGTAATTTCAAAACCACTAAGCAATCTACCTAAAAAAAAGGAATCAAAGATACATAAGGTAAACAAACAAAATGAGAAAGAAAATAAACTATAACTATGTGTTATACGGCCACAAACCTAAGGTCAAAACCCACCTTCACCCACCTATTCTCTATTGCCTATTAATTAAAACAAACCACATAAAAAATAAAAATAAAAATGGGAGCAGAAAATTGTGAAGAGGAAACATGAGTATCTTAAAAAGTATTAGTTTTTTTCTTCACCTGCCTGCTCAATAACTGGCAATCACTACTAAAATATAACCAAGTAATTCTCATGCCCTGTAGAAGATTAGGATAAGCAGTACATACATGGCTCTTTGGTCAATAGTTAGGCACTGAAAAATAACACAATGACCACATGTGGAAGGGAAAACAGTGGAGGAAAGAAGAATGGATAAGAAAGAACTAATGTTTAGTATTTGGTTTTGGCGATCTGAAAAAATTAATCCCCAATTTCTATGTTTAATCCATTTTTTGTGTTCCTCACAAGATCAGTTAATGGAGGCTGCTATTTTAGAGAGAGACTAAGTTTTTTCCCAAATAACATGTAGAAAAATTCACAGATTGGAAACACAGAATGAGAAATCCATGAACCATAGAACTTGAATCCAGTAAAAATCAACAAGATATTTGCAGAAACAACTAAAATCACTGCCAAAGAAAACCTAGCTAAAGATCTGATTTAAAAAGAAGAATGCCTAGCTAAAGATCTGTTTAATAATAAATAAAATCATTGCTAAAGAACTCTTTAAATAATAAAAAAAAAATTTACTGCTAAAGATCTGATTTAAAAAAAATACAAAAAACAAGTAGCTCTGGATCAGAAGCCATACCTGTGCTAGCTTCGCAGATAGTTTCCTCGTTGACACAGAAATCTGAGAGAGAAAGTATTCTTTTAGAGATGGAGAGAACGATAGACACACAATCCCAAGAACAATAGTCTTCTTTAAAATTTAGCAATTCAAAGCTAAAAACCCTAATCATAATTTTAAAACCCCAAAGAGAAATTACTGAAATATGGTGTTGAATGACTCTCAAACCTAACCGAGATTTAGGGTTTAAACTCTATAGAATGTGTTTTTTAATATGAACCTAAACAGAACCAAAATAACAAATTTGACTGAAAAACTAAACAGGAACTGAAAAATCCCACAAGTAGACTGTAAAGAGAGAGAGAGACGCACCTGAAAAGATCCAGAGAAAGACGCACCTGCAAATTTCACATCCAGTTGATGGGGCTTCAACTTATTTTTTTCTTTTGCTTGAGAGGGTGAGAATGAGAGGAGAAGAAAGCCCTTTCTCATCTACGAAGACATAAAAGGGTGCTAGAGCAGTTCTCTCAAGTATGGTGCAGCTAGGGTTACCCAAAAGAAAAAAAGAAAGGGAGGTGATTGCTGGTCGTTATGAATAGGGTCAACATTTTTGGCCTTTTGAGACGGACTGGGCCGTCACTACTACTGAAAATATTTGCGCAAAAATTTTCGCGCTGCAAAATCGAGTGAACTAATCCCAGGGTAAAATATTTTACTTAATTGCTATGGCCAAATTTTTAAAAAACCGTAGCACTTGAGTGTTATCTGCTATGGAATTGAAGTTGACACAAAAGACCTATCTATCCTTCAAAAAAATTTAAAGCTGGTAACTTTATTTGCGACACATTAGGTCGTAGCAAAAGAATGACTAGGGCGTAGCAAAACCTCTGTTCTAGCTACGGTTTCTATAACTCGTAGCAACTGACCCTCTATTTGCTACGGTTTTTTCAAGTCGTCACAAAAATCCAGTAGCAAAAGCCTGTTATTTTTGTAGTGCGAATTCGGATATCGAATATTTTTTTCAGATATGGATTCGGATAGTGCACTATCTGTTCCGATAGTTACCGTTCCTCGATGTTGGATGGTATTGTTCACCCTCCATACACGTTGGCTGGTTAGAATGACTCAACCTAACCTATCCCTAATCATCATTAAATGGGTTATCTTTCCGAGGACAGATATATAGCCCCCTTACATAACACAAGCTTTTAGCCTCTCCATCTTGACCATTATTTTATGTTTTTTGGATGGTGGATGTACTTGACACGTAGCGAGCTAAAAACATGATTTGAGTCGGCTTATCTGCTTGGCTCGCCTAAAAGTAAACCTCTCTCTATCATGCCCTTTTTCAAAGACAATTTTTTTCCCTAGAGCTAGAGGAGAATCGATATCTAGACGGAGCGACGCTCGTAAGAGGTATGAGTTAAGGTATTTCTTCCAAACTCTCTATCCCCCCTTTCTCTCTTTGTTTTATTTTTTTACTGAGTAAACCCTAAAATCATGTTAATTTACTAGCCTGGACCACTTCTTCTTCTTCTAATTCTGTTTGCAGGAATCAGATTCCTTGGAGGTTTTTTTTATTTTATTTTTTTTTTCTACTAAATTTTTTAAAATAATTTATTTTTTCTTCTCTCAGTGGTATGCTTAAAAATACTTGATGTTTCTTTCAAGACTGAATTTTAAATTTCTACTACACAAATGGTGGCTGAGGTCATGAGTGTGCCAATTTCAGGCCTATTTGGATGCTTGGTAAAGTTATTTTTATGTAAAACTAACCTTTTTTCATGTTTCTAATTCTAGTTCCAACCACTGTAGTTTTCAGCATTCTGGGTCGGCTTGTGTTTTTTTGAATGATTAGTTGTTAATCGTAATATTTAATATGTTTGTTTAGATTCTGCAGCAACTTATCACTAAATTTTACGAAACTATTTACATTGTCTGGACGGTTCATGGTACTGTAGAAGAAAGAAATATCAACTTAGTAAGTGTAGACACCTAAATTTGGTACACTCAGAACACCTCAGTGATTCCATCAAAACCATCCGAAAGTATCTGAACTGGAACTCGAAAGAATCGAAATGAGGAAAAGAAACCCAAAGCGTGTGCCGAAAACCTCGGAGAACTCCAGAAAACCTCGATGTAAAAATCAAAGGACCAAATCTGTCGATAATAATTTTTGACGGATCGAAAATCCATCGAAAATTGGAGAAAACCTTAGAAGACTCCGGAACAGCCTATATAGGGGCTGAACTAGCGTAACTTCAAGGTGCACTTGGAACTTTCAGGGTTCTATAAATAAGACCATCCCCCCTCATTCAAAGTTTCGCTCTAAAAACTTCCAAGTTCACTCGAGTCTTTTAACTTCGAAAACGTTCCTTCTAGCTTTATATTTTTTCATAGTGGAAAATCTCTTCAAGGGCTACATGCTACCATTTGAACAAGAACATGGAAGCAAAACCCGCCAAAAATACATTAAAGGGAAATCTAGATAGGAATCCTTTAGAGAAACCTATCGAAGTGAGAAAATGAGAGAAAAGTAACGAAACGCTGCCCAAAATCTCGGTCAAATCTAGGTACCACTCAAGTATATTGAATACTCTCAAACTTTTTAAAATCGATGCTCAAAGATGTATTACAATCAAGCATATGTAATCTTTTCGAAAAGCAATAGCAAGTACGTTAAAAATCTGATATAAAATTATAATCAAAATATATCAATGTAGCGTATCTCCAAAGGAGTATGCTTTTTAATTAGCATAGCTCCCTCTAATGTTACATAACATTACCAAGCATTCGGGAAAGCACAAGTCTTCCCAATTCAAAAACGAGGAAAAACTTTGTAACTGACATCATAATCTGGAAATTCTGCAGAGAATTTAACAAAATCGGCATGACTTGATAATCAATACTTTGAAACAAAATCCTTCCCTCCAAGGAGAAACAAATTCTTTCAAATAAGGATGTGTCATATCTCTAAGAGAATGCTGCACAAAGTCTTAGGTAGTCGGGATAATCCAGATCCCCATTTCTAAAACTAAAACCTCTTTCATTGTGATGAAGATGTTTTCTGTAAGGTCCATGAGTTCCTCTTAGGTTTGTCAATCTGCATGTCAAAATAAACTCAATGTAAGTCTATACCTTTGAGTTAGACTTAGGATGTTCACCTCCATGGTCTGATCATTGAAGACTTGAAAATTCGAAGAAGAAGGCATCTTGCAACTCAACTCACCACTGGAACACATCTTAGGATGGTAAGTGACCTAGAAAACTTATAAACCATAAGAGGTTAGTACAAAATGGACTAGTTTAGTTGTTTGATACAACTTAAGGAAAGGTTGGGAACATGTTAGAAAGTGGAAAACATCTTAGAACTATAGAAGATGTTGACATGTTGTCATTAGACGCAGACATGTTTGCATGGGATGCAGACATGTTTGCATGGGATGTTGATTTCGAAACCCACTAGGGCTGGTTTCGAAATCACCTGGTTTCGAAATTAACCTTAGTGATTTCGAAATCAACCCTCTTGGGAAGTTGATTTAAAGATCTGAGAGCATGGATTTCAAAACCAACTTCTAGGGTTTCGAAATCGCACTTCTGGGCAGCGTGAAAATTTTGCTAAGTTATGATTTTTTGACTTTTGGAAGTTGCTAAACCAACTTTGAATGTGTTTTAAACTTTCCATATAAGTTTAGGATGACTAAATCTTATAAATATAAGTTGTTTTACATCTAAACAACAACCAAAACCTTGGAGGAGCATAATTCTTATTCTAGGGTTTCCAAGTTCTAGAAGAGAGAAGGTTCAATATCGTCATGATAAAGAACTCAAATCTCTTGGGAGCAGGTTCATTTTGATCAAGTAAGTATTGAGATTTCATATCTATTGATTAGAACGAACTTAGTTATGAGTTGAGGCAAAGATAAATCCTTTCCAACAAAGACCTTTACACATAGTTTAGCTTTACAGGTAGATTTTCAGTTTGTGGCGTTGCTCATGGATTTGAGTGTAGTGATCGTGGATTGCGAGAAGCGTTGGTTTGTGGATTCGGATTATATGCACAGCTCGTTCATGTTAGTTTGGTGGATTCCAAGTTATATGCATGATAATTGAAGATCGACTAAGGGGCGGTTCGTGGGTTTTGAACCCGTGGTAGATCTGAAGATCGTTGCTGTCAGAGCGTAGAGGGAGTTGTAAATCGTGGTCAGTAGAGTGGTAAATCAGTTTATAAGTTCTCGTTAACTCTTAGTGGATTTTTGACTAGACTAGGTCCCGGGGTTTTTCCTAGGTTGGGTTTTCCTCGTTAACAAAAATCTCTTGTGTTGATTAATTGTTTAATTTGCTTTAGAGATAAAACTATTTGATCAAAGTTCTTATTCCACAAATCTATACAAGGATCCAATAGGTTAATACTCTTCCTAAGAGATAGAGGTTTTTGTTGTTTGAATTAGTTTTCCCCTTTAGATTTTAATTTGGTATAGGATTGATCCCTAACCCTAATTATGGAGTAAAACGGTTAAGTATAGATAACTGTAGGGCATAATCTTCAATTGGTGTCATACTTTATACGTCAATTGGATGTTATTTCATTTTCTATAAACCCGACACGACTCATTAATCAATCAAAACTTTGTCAATTCATTAGTTACTTTCATCAAACAAACCGGCACGACTCGATAAACTATACTTTCAATACTCCTTCAAATAAAGAGAGAAACATCTAACTGCGCTACTTAAGAAGGTTTCACACAAAATTGGCACAACTCGATAAACTATACTTTAAAATCTACTTCAAATAAGGAGAGAAACATTTAACTCCACCAGGTAAGGAGGTTTCACACATAAAATCAACACGAATAATTAATCAATCAAAACTCATCCAATTCAGGAGATACTTCCAAACAAACAACAAGAGTCGATAATCTTTAAATCTCCGCCAAATAAGGAGATATTAATCAATTTTTCAGAAACCCGACCAAAGAAAGAGGTTTTCAATCTCAAATTTACAAGAGTCGATAATCTTCAAAACTCCGCTTAATCAGGAGAAAATTAAACAATCTTTTAAAACTCTGCTAAATAAGGAGAATTTAATCAAATAACTTTCCAAAATCCTTTTGTATAAGAAAAAAGTAAAACTCCGTCAAATAAGGAGAAATCAAGTAAAGAGAACGGATTTTCAATCAACTTCAATCAAACATTAAAGCTATGGAAATTCCTCATGCACAAGAGATACAAAGATCTCACCAAAATTATGAATTCACATAGCCTCCTTCCGATCAAAACTTCCACAATGTGAGATATAAAGATCTCTTCAAGTGTGAATACTACAAAGTCCGTCAAAACATGATAGTGACTCAGCTATACCTCCCAAGCACTAGAGTATGCAATCCTTCAAGTAATTAATTAAAACAAAGTTATTTATTTCAAAGCATTAAGAACAGGTAAAACCGCTTTGTTATCTCTGTTCGATGGGATACTAGAAGCAAATGGCAGATCATTTACACTAATGTATTTATCTTTTCTATTTTGTCATTAAAGTGAACCAACTGTTTGCAATGAAGGAAGGTTCATACACAAGGTGTCTCCAAGAGAGAATTAAAGCATTTTACAAAAAAGATATCCATTACATACCCCTAACTGCGAAGTAAAGACCGATTTTGGCTGGGCGGTTATCAAATGCCTAACACCTTCCTGACCTGTAACTAGACTCCCTTACCTTGAATCTATATACTCACCAAACGCAGATCGAATCAAAAGGAGGAGATGCTACTTTTTTTCTCACCTAGAGACTGAATAACACCTTTCCTACTAAAGGGTCCTGATACCCTCACAAATTCAGGTGGCGACTCTAAAACATCAAGCAGGAGATGGGACTTTCACCTCTTTGAAGAAACCTGAAAAATAAGCTAAAAGAAGGGTAGAAAGAAGAAGAATCAACATCAAGAAACACATTCAGAACGGAGTAGGTTTTCTTCTATCTAGAGGATTAAGAAAATATGCAATAGCCCGCGAGCAAACCATACCCGCAGAATCTCGCCAAAAGCGATTCGTACTCTCAGGTCCCTTGGCATCCCCCATTGAAAGGGGCGAGATGAAGGAGATAGTCATCGTTAAGAGCACGGGGCGACGAGTGTTCGCTCGGGCTGTCGAAAGACAGGGCACCACAGCAAGGTACTGAAATTTTATATGGGTATTGATTTTTTTTGTTAAAATTTTATATGGGTATATGTTTGAAACTTTGAGAATATCAAAACAAGTAACATTAGGAACATAAAAATGCTAACTTAATATTTTTTGATTTAATTATATTTTGTTAGGAGTACAATGATAATTATTGGAAGTGTTGAAGAGTTAAATGAGGATGCAACTAAAACTCAAGATACAAGCTCGACTCCATCTACTCTTGACATATATATCCAAGAAATCATATATATATATATATATGCTTTTTCTTTTATTGATGAAGCATTTCTTTTTTATCAAGGCTATAGTAAGGATAACAGTTTCTATATACGTAAAAGATCAATGTATAGAACACTACGCGAAACGGTGATAACTAGAGAAATATTTGTATGCTAAGGAAGGAGTGCAAAAAAGCAAGTGTTTTGAATATCATTGGAAAAAGAAAAAGGAATACATCCACATTTAAGACCAGTTGCAAGGCTAGGTTACTAATTTACCGGAACCTACTAATAGGTAAATGGAAGGTTACTTGGTTTGAGGATGAACATAACCACTCTCTAGTTACCCCAACCAAGCGTGTGTGTATGATACAAACACATGCCTCATACAACTATATCCCTAGCTAAGATTTTTGGAATACAAAATATATAGGTCAGAGAAAAATGACTTGAAGCCTGAGATGCTCATTCTATGGTAATCTATTTTCAAGAAAAAAGAAATGAGAACCCTCATTTTAATTATTCAATACAATGTGATGAGGAAGGGAGGGCAATAAATCTTTTTGGGTTGATACACGTTACCGTATGGCATATGATCATTTTTGGGATATTGTTACATTTGATACTACATATAGGACCAATAAGTACCAAAAAAATCATTTGCTCCTTTTATTGGAGTAAACCCTCATTACAATTTAGTTTTATTTGGTTATACATTGTTCCAATATAAAACTAAGAAAACATTTTTTTGATATTTTAATGTGTGGGTTAAAGCAAAGGGAGGACGCCACCTAGTATCTATCATTACAGATTAAGATATGGCCAGGAAGAATGCGATTAAAAATAGATTTAAATACATGTCACATGTTTTGTTTTTGGCATATCAAGATAAAGTTTGCTGAAAAATTAGCTCATATTTTTTTTATAAAAAATTAGAGTTCAAACATGTGGTACAGTAGCGTACCCAATATACGTACATAATTGAAAATTTTAAAGAACAATGGGCTTCTCTATTGAATAATTTTGAATTGGACAAAAATGGAAGGTTAAAACATTTGTACAAAATAGAACCGTGAATTTTAGTATTTTTTCGACACGCTCTTTGCAGGTATAAATACTAAAAGTGAAAGCATGAATTTCTTTTTCGACAAATATGTTAAATCTAGGACAATTCTTGCAGAGTTTGTTGTAAAGTTTGAAGATGTAGTAGACATGATTTATGTTACCGAAAGGAATAATAAAGATTTTGTTTCACAACATAAAGAACGTGTTCTACTAGTTGGCAATTTTTTTGTTAAGGCATGCATCTAAAATTTACACAAGAAATCTGTTTAACAAATTTCAAGAAGAGTTTGCCGAAGTACACTATTTCGAGCTGATGTGGTTGAGGTTGATAGCGACGATAAAAGTTTAAAGTTCAATATATGGCCAGTAGGCACGAAGAATTTTTTGTAAAATTCGACATAATGTTAAAAGTGGGCGAATGTGAATGCGAACTTTATAAAGTTTTGGAATATCATATAAACACTTGCTTATTGTGTTTTACCATCTATTTTTAAATGACTTTCGTTCCCATTTCATAATGAAAAGATGGACTAAGGATGCAAAAAAAGCTGAAGTTATAGATTTAGAAGGTTTTTCAATGCATCACCGCCACTTTGGAGTAGATGCTATGAGGATTGGCTAAATGTGTCGAATGTTAACCCAATTGACATATTTAACAAGTAATTCTAATGAAGCAACAACAATTGTATTGAGTTGTTTGCTGGATGCATTTTCTAAGATCAAGGTTGGACATCACTAGACTTCAAGAAGATAACAATAATAAACCTTCTAGCGAAGCATCAATAATTTGTTCTCAGCCTATACTGAAAGATCCTAATATCTCCCAGACCAAAGGAAGACCACAAGTAAAAGGAAAGGAGACTGCATTGGATGTTGGTGGTAGCTCAGGTCGATTGAAGAGTGGGATAGAAAAGTCAAAGGAAAGTGTAAGAACCTGTAAAACTTGCAAAATTCTAAGGCAGGACATCTACAATTGTCCTAAAATAGGAAAGGTGTTGGAATCAAGCCTAACGACACAATAAATAAAAACTTGGCCTTTATAAATACATCGACATCTCCATTAGATTTACGTGTGTTTCTTCTTTAATTTTTTTGTATTCTAATGTGTTTTGTTTGTTTTTTGTTCTTTTCTTTTCAGATGTGGGTACAAATTTAAATAGGTTAGACAATTGTGATAAAGAATCATGTATAATCTATTTAAATTAAGATGGTGTAGAAAATAATTCTAGTTTTAGAAGGTGAGAAAAGTTTAAATTAGGTAGACAATTTTTTAAATTCAATTGGATACAAGATAAACAATGATTGTTTTTATCCCAATGTAGGAAAGTAGGAGATGAATTTTTGTTATAGGCTAACTTCAGTGACAAGTCTAATGGGAATCAGAGGAAATAATTTTGTTTGACGCCAACATTGCCATGGGAATGTTACTGTATGGGAATATGAATTTGCAACTGTATTCATGCAACATCTTTATGTTATATGACTGAAATGTATCTTTATATGTTTACAATGGCTATAAAAAAGAGTTTTTGTTAACCATATTGGTGACAGTGAAAAAAAATCCAATAAAACTCCAAAGCAATGCAATTTTAAGCTTCTTTTCTTTTGTTTATTTTCCTAATTTTGAAGATTGTGAACACTTTATTGTTACTTAATTTTTAATAAATGATTCTTTCAATAATCTGGTTGTCTAAATTTATATGAGCTAGTGTGAAACATATAATAGTTATGGTGCTCTAAGAGGAGACATATGATTACATGTGCTATATCAACTATAGTTGGAAAGATAATATAGTTAGTTTTATACATTAAACTATATGTGCATCATTATGTAATATCCAAATTTAGAAAAATAAAATGAAAGCTTAAGTCTAAATCCTATTAGAGAATTACATTATAAAATTAAGACCACCTAGTTGCTTCCTCTCTTTTTTAATCGATCTTAAGAGCATACTATTTTTCAAAAATAAAATTACAAAATTCTAATGTTCTTTTTATTGCTCGATGCTCCACCACTGTTAGCCGACGCTCTACTTATACGTTCATAATTATATCCACTAATTTCTTTTTCTCTGCATAGATGTTGAAGTTCTATGTTGCATTATCATTGTACACTATGCAAATCATCATACTAAGCAAAGTATCTACAATCTCGATATGTCCCCTGATCACAATTGCAAGAAAATATAATTTAAAAGAGGTTGAATAAAAAAACTCAAGACACACATCATCTTTTGATAATGGTCAACAATTGAACTTCTTTCCTAAACTGTGTGATAGCTTTGAGGTTCTTAATTTGCAAACGCCAACTTTGCATCAATAAAGACGTAGCTCATCAAACCACAACCAACACTTGGGAATATCAAGACACACATCATCTTTTGATAATGGTCAACAATTGAACTTCTTTTCTAAACTGTGTGATAGCCTTGAGGTTCTTAATTTGCAAACGCCAACTTTGTATCGACAAAGACGTAGCTCATCAAACCACAACCAACACTTGGGAAGATCTATGTAGTGATCAATATAGTAATTCATTAAAATTTTCATTCATTGACCTCTGCTATGTAAGATTGTTAAATCAAGAAAACAACTTCAAGCTTACCGGGTTCATATATTTCACAAATGCACAACGAAAACTTTCTGCAGTATTAGACCAAGATGCAAAAACCTTCACAATATATGTACAATACTTTGTCATGCTCATATTCCACTCGAGACATTTCTAATCTATAAAAGAACAAGATATGGCCTACATAGGCCAAATAATTCGTTTTATAGGTAAATTTTAAGAAAACAGAGTTAACCACCAAACTAAGAATATGATCAAATAGAGAGAATCCAAAACTCAAATTATCAATATGCTTGAATACCAATACATGAGTAGTACAACCACCCCTATAGTTCTCTAGCCACCACCTCTTTTAATGCACCCCCTCTTGGATTACCTGGTGTGTAATCTGATGTGCTAATATTAAAGACCTACGGTTGTCATATCGCTTCTAAGATATAGATCGAAGTCGTAAGTTTTAATTGCTCGTTTGAATTTTTTGCCTAAATTATTTTATTCCTTGTAGATGCTTGTAGCCTTTTGTGGATCTTTATAGTTTTTCTTTCTTTTTTCTTGTTGCAGCATATACAACAACCTTTGGAACCACACAACTGCTACGAATCGTTGTTGAGATGGCCCTTAAGTAGTGTATGCAATTTAGTGTGGGAAGTTGTTAATCGAGCAAGCTTAGCCTCCTTGGCCATCCATACCTACAAAAGTATGGATAAGGCATTGATCAATACCTTTATAGAAAGATGGTATCCAGAAATAAATATGTTCCATCTACCATTCGGTGAGATAACTATCACTTTCTACGACGTGACAGTCATTCTAGTGGTTCAAATGAAGGGAAGACCCATTTCGAATACACATAAAATCAAATTCTCTAAGCAGATTAAGTTAGTTACAAAAGCACTAGAAGTTAGTTATGAAGATGCCGATACAGAGTTGCGTAAGAATGACTATCTAACCTTCAAATAGTTAAGGGAAAATTTAAGTAGTATGATGAGGATGTTGTGCAAATAAAGAAGTAAAGAGTTGTGAGATCTTATATGCTATATCTCTTCGGGTGCATCTTGTGTCCCAACAAGTCTGATGATGGTGTTGCGGTTCACAATCTCCAATGAGTCTTTTACAGGTAAATAGGTGTTAATTGTATCTTTTATTATTTTTATTCATTTTGAAATTTTATAATGTTCTAGAACTTATATGCAGACGTGAATATACGAGCATTTTCCGTCGTTGGAAAGAAATTACGAGTTAGACTCCTATATGGATGGATTCCCCAAAATAGGCAGGTGAGTGCCTTGTTATAATTTATCACTCATTTTAGGAAATTTGCTTCATCTACAGAGACAGCTTGACGACTTACCCTTTGATCAAGTGAGTTAAAAAAAACATCTTGGATTCTAATTTACGCTACGCTCTTCAATTTGACTCTCTTTGTTCTATCAGTTATTTTTAGATTACATGGGACCTGTATCGAAAACGTAGAGACCTTTTCCCCATTAATGTGATACCATTTTATATGAGTCTCGTGGTCTGATTTGACATGTCGGAACCTTATTATCCAGATAAGGTTCTAAGGCAATTTAGACGGGTGTAGAACATTCCAATACCACCACGCAACATAAATTCCAAACTGATGGGGACCACAACTCAATCCTACATAGTCGACTACAACACCCACCTCTGGCACTCGCACGTAATCAACCCTCAGCGAGGGGTGAACAACCCACTAGGATTTTCATCCAGTAGACCCGTGGCTGAAAAGTTAGTAAGTACACATCAAACTCTTGCTTCATACTAAACCATTTATTCTTTAAATAATTGTTGGCCGCTCTTCCTTTTTAATTTCTTCTTTTGTCACCTGTTTAGGCTCAATGCCTGCAAAATATAGCAAAAAAAACTATTTGGATTTTACTTATTCTAAAGAAGTCATGGGTTTGGATATGTCCTAAAAATATTCTTGATCTTGCTTTCACCTGGACTAAATCGAATCCTTGCAAATCAAGGGAGAGCAAGCTCATCTTTGAGTTCGTACCTCATGTTGTCCTTTGGAGCTTATGGAAACAAAGAAACATTAGATGTTTTGATGGGATCAAAACTGGGAAAGAAAAAATCATCATTCACATTAAATCTATAATTGCAGGTTAGGTTCGTGCATTGTTTCCTGAGGTCAAATTTGCATTTAACTAGTGGGTGTTTTTTTGGGAATGTGTTATTGATCCACATTGATGTAATCTTTTGATCTTTCTTTGCGTTTTTAGCTCCTTTGCAGATGATTTTTCTCGTGGTCGAGATGCTAACCTAGTTGGGATGTCGTCCCCGAGTCTTGATGCTTTTTGGAGCTCTGCTTGTATTTTCTTATTTATTTGTTTATATTTTTAGTAAAAACTGTTCTGATAAAAACAATAATATTGTGTATAGCTGAAGAAGATAGGCCTTTGAGTTCTACGTTCGTTCGTCATACAATAGAAGCGATCAACATTTACGCAACTCTAGGAGATTTTGAGCTATTTCCTGAGTTTGATGAGCTCGACGGTGGGGATGAAGACTAGGACGAGGATGAAGGGTCATATGGGGATGAAGATGTTGGTTACCCAAACGAGCCAACTCTCGGTCAAATGGTACATGATAATACATTTTTCAATATAAAAAATTGATATAGCAAAACAATTGTCAAAATGCGACCAACTACAAGTTTGACCAACGGAAAAATGTAATAGGATGGCTCATAGTGTAACCTAGGATGCCCAATATCATCAGTCTAAAATTACACAATTTTGAAACTTCTAATTCCATCAAAGCACTGTTGAAATCTACGATAAAGAAATGGATGACCCATAAATCAGTATCTTTTGATGAGGCTAAAAGTTTAGAATTATATGATTTTTACTGAGGAATATCTATATAGTGAGGATGTATTCTTCGTCACATAAACTAAACTCTTGGATCTTATCTATATGGGCTCTCGTTATATCAAAGTTTTATCAAAATGAATTGTGCAGCTTGTGCCAAAGGATCCCGCAACCTATAGTAATAATAATCATGATAATGCATTTTTCATTGAATTTTTTTGAGTAAAATATTCTTTACAAATGACCGAAAAAAAAACTGAAAAATGTTGCCCAAAAAATTAAAAAGAAAAAAAATAAGGAAAATGATAGTAGAGAAGGGATCCAATTAAACCTCAACATGTTACATGCTTATATATACGGCTAGCTAAAATATAATAATCTGATTAAAAAAAGAAGTTAAAAGATAATAACCAAACAAACGTTCCCTTCGTACCAAAAAAAAACAAACGTTCCCCACAGCCATTTCAGTATTACGAATCCCAATTCGCATCATAAAATTTTGAGATCCATCAAATTCGGGCCAGTAGATTTTTTGTGATGGTGATCTACATGATGAACTTTATGTCCTCACAAAAAATCAGCATATTCTAAAACTCCTGACCCTAACAAAAATTAATTGAAAATCAACAGTGACAATATCAGTTATATTTAAATAAAATCTTCCAATCAATTTTCGATCAGGTCAGTTGTTTTAGCAATAGGTTGATTTTTCGTAAAGATGATCTACACGTTGATAAATATCATCACAAAAATTTATCTATACACTTCATCAAAAAAAATTATCTATATACATCACATCTCAAGTTATTAATGAATAATGAGAAATAGACTAAACCAAGATTATGAGCCATGCATGCGAGCTCATCACCTCATTTGTAGGAGTGAGCTGTAAATGATAGTTTTTAGAGAATGGCTCAATTTTCCATCAGTAGTATCGATACCTGCTGGAAATTCACCATCAAATGGATCAGTTGAAGTGGGTGTCGATACCCTCATGAGTAGGTATCGATACCCACTGGAAGGACCATATTAGGGACCCATAGTATCGATAACCATGAACGGGAGCATTGATACCTTCTGGCGGTGGAGTTGCAAAAACTTATATTTTGTATCCTAATTGAAGTGTAATTCTTTCTTATTCGTGGGAACCCTTATGAATATATAAATAGGGCTTCCCAAAGTAGTTTTTTGTATCAAAAAGTTGTGAGAAACCCAAGGTTTTGTGAGAGAGAGAGATCTTGTGGTGCTAAAACCATTGTACTCTGATCATATTAAATAAGAAGTTAAATCATTACTGCCTCGTGGATGTAGGCATCTCACCGAACCACGTAAGTCTCTTGTGTTCTTGGTTGTGTTCATATTTGTTTAGTTTCCACTTTGTTTATTTGCATTGTTAGATTTAATATTGTTCCTGGGAGAGTGCATAGTTGCATAAAATTTGGGGTCTTTGCATTTTAAACTGGTATCAGAGCTTTGGGTTACCACGGCCGGGTAATTTAGACTATTTGAAGATTAAATCTAACTTGAAGGAGAAGATCAATGGGGAGCACAAAGTTTGAAATTAAAAAGTTCGATGGATCGAACAATTTTTGCATGTGGTAATGCGAAGTTCGAGATGTTCTAAAGCAACAAGATTTAAAAATCACTTTGGGAGCAATGCCAGCTAGTATGGAAGAGAAAGAATGGAAGAAATTGAACCGTTTGGCTTGCAACACAATCAGGTTGTGTCTTATGAAGGACATAAAGTATTATGTCATGAAGGAAACCCTAGCAACAGATCCCTGGAAGAAATTAGAGGAGAAGTTTCTTGTGAAGAACATGGAGAATCGAATGTTTCAGAAAAAACGACTATGGCGCCTCGATTTTCGACCAGGTATGTCCATACCAGACCATCTAAATTTGTTTAATAAGTTGATTGCTGATTTATTTAATTTAAATGAGGTCTTTAAGGAAGAAGATAAGGCTTTACTTTTGTTATTTTCACTCCCGGAGTCATAAGATAATTTTGTCAATACATTCATGAATGGAAAGACAACAACTACTCTTGATGAGGCAATTGCTGCACTTATTAATTATGAATATAGAAGGAAGGACGGATTGGCACATAGTGAATCGACTTCAGAGGCATTGACTATAAGAGGACGGTCTAACTAGAAAGGTTCTAGTAAGTCGCGTTCCAAGTCAAGAGGGAAATCTAAGGGAAGACCAGCATTAGATGAATGTTCTTTCTGTCATCAGAAGAGACATTGGAAGAAGGATTGTACAAAGTTGAAAGGCAAGGGCAAGATGGTTTGAGATACAAATATTGCACAATCTGAACAAGATAGAGGTGAAGAGTCAGATGTTTCACTTATTACTTCAGCACCAGGATTTGCACATGTTAGTTATTCTGACGAGTGACTTTTGGATTCGGGATGTTCTTACCATATGTGTCCCAATAGGGAATAGTTTTCCAAGTTTACAAAGGTAGATGATGGAGTAGTCTTGATGGGTAACAACAGTTCCTGTAAGATAGAAGGGATAGGAACAATCCAATTGAAGATGTATGATGGGACAGTTCGTGAATTGAATGATGTTCGGTATATACTGAATTTGAAGTAGAATCTCATTTCACTTGGGGCGCTGGATTCCAAGGGTTTCAAAATCACTATGCAGGGTAGAATTTTGAAAGTATTATCCAATGCAGTAATGGTAATGAAGGGAGAGAAATAGAGGAATTTGTATTTCCTAAATGGGAGTATAGTGACAGGTGGAGTAGTAGTTTCCGATAGTGTTGTAGGTGACACTACAAGGTTATGGCATATGAGGCTAGGACACGCTGGAGAGAAGTCCTTGCAGTTGTTGATAAAACAAGGGTTACTGCAAAATCTAGTAAGTTCGGATTTTGTGAAGACTGTGTGAAGGGAAAGCAAACCAGGAAGAAGTTTAGCACCGCAAAGCACACCACCGAAGGCATCCTGGATTATGTTCACACAGATGTTTGGGGACCTTCCAAGAAGGCATCGTTGGGAGGGCATCACTATTTTATCTCTTTTGTTGATGACTTTAGTAGGAGAGTATGGGTGTACACCAAGAAGCACAAGGATAAAGTCATGAAAATATTTCTACAGTAGAAGAAGAAGATAGAGACAAAAACAGGTAAGAAGTTGAAAGCACTTCGATCAAACAATGGTAATGAGTACAAGTCTGATCCGTTCCTGCAAATATGTGATGATGAAGGTATAGAGCGTCACTTTGTAATGAAGGAGACTCCACAACAGAATGGGGTGGCAGAACGTATGAATCATACTCTACTGGAGAAGGTAAGATGTATGTTGTCCAACTCATGATTGGGCAAAGAATTTTGGGCTGATGCAGTAATGTATGCAAGCTACTTGGGGAACTGTCTACCTGCAATAGCAAACGAAGGACGAACTCTAATGGAGGTATGTACTGATAAACCTGTTTCTGATTATGATAACTTACGTATTTTTAGTTGTTCTGCTTATTATCATGTGAAGGAAAACAAGTTGGATCCTAGAGCGAAGAAAGCAATCTTTTTAAGGTTCAAAACAGGTGTGAAGGGATACAAACTGTGGTGTCCTGAATCAAAGAAGGTGGTAGTAAGTAGAGATGTGACATTTGATAAGGCTGCAATGTTGACAAATCCAAATTCAGAAGAAGGTAGATCAGAAATAAAGATGTCAAAAGCAGGTGGAGTTTATAGAGGTTTTGGTTGATATTGAAAAGTCTGTCCAAACAGACCAAGATCCTATTGTTGCATCAGACAGTGAGGATTCAATTGAAGAAGATGAAGAGGCACCTACAGAGGAGCCTCAACCAGCAGATAGTACAGCAGCAAGTAGACCCAGAAGGGAGATTCGGAAACCGAAACGATATATTGAAGTGGTGGCATATGCACTACCGATTGTAGATAATAACATTCCTTCCACTTATAGGCGAGTAATTTAAAGTGCAGAAGTTGAAGAGTGAAAGAATGCTATGGGTAAGGAAATTTATTCTCTTCACAAGAACAATACTTGAGAGTTGGTGCAACTACCTAAGAACAGGAAAGCAATTGTGTGTAATGGGTATACACGAAGAAAGAAATAGCTCCAGGCACCAGTGGCACAAGGTTCAATGCTAGGTTGGTAGCTAAAGGCTACGCACAGAGGGAAGGCATAAACTACAATGAGATATTTTCTCCAGTTGTTAAACCTGCATCCATTAGACTATTACTAGCATTTGTTGCACAATTTGATCTCGAGCTGGTACAACTCGATGTTAAAACGGCTTTTTTGCATGGTGATTTGGAGGAAAAAATTTATATCAATCAACCTGACGGTTTCAAGGTTCCTTGTAAGGAAAGTATGGTTTATAAACTTAAAAAATCTCTGTATGGTTTGAAGCAGTCTCCTAGACAATGGTAAATGCGATTTGACAAGTTTATGTTGATAAAGGGAGTATGATCAGTGTGTGTATTTCAAAGTACTCCATGATGGTTCCTATATTTACATACTCTTATATGTTGATGACATGCTCATCGCATCTAAGGATAAGGAAGAGGTTCAACATTTGCAAAAACACAGTTGAGTAAAGAATTTGAGATGAAAGATCTCGGAAAGGCAAGAAAAATTCTGGGGATGGATATTTAAAGAGACAGATCTAAAAGCACTGTTTATCTCTCTTAGAAGTAGTATTTGAAGAAGGTCTTGCAGCGTTTTAGGATGGATGAAAAAGGCCAAAACAGTTGGAACACCTATGGCTGCTCACTTCAAGCTCAAGGCAAGCATGTCACCACATTCAGAAGTGGAGATATGGTATATGGAGCAGGCACCATATGCAAGTGCAGTTGGGAGTCATGCAATGGTATACACTAGACCCGATATTTCACAAGCTGTCAGTATGGTTAGTAGGTATATGCATAATCCAGGAAAGCAGCACTTATAGGAAGTGAAGTGGATTCTACGGTAGATGTTGGCTTGATGTTCAAGTGAGATGAATCAATTGGTCAGCTTGTCATTGGTTATGTTGATTCTGATTATGCAGGTGATTTGGATAAATTTCGGTCCATTACAAGTTCTGTATTTTCACTTGCAAGTGGACCGGTTAGTTGGAGGTCTATTCTATAGTTAACTGTAGCTTTGTCAACAACGGAGGCAGAGTACATGGTTGTAGTTGAAGGGATCAAATAGGCGATGTAGATGCAAGGTTTGGTAGATGAGCTAAGCTCATACCAACCATTAGTAGATGTCCATTGTGACAGTCAAAGTGCAATCCATCTTGCGAAGAACCAAGTTCATCACTCACGGACGAAGCATATTAATGTGTGTTTCCATTTTATGCGGGAAGTAATTGAAGATGGCGACGTCAAGTTGGTAAAAATTGGAACAGCCGATAATCCCGCTTATATGTTGGCCAAGTAGTAACTGAGGACAAATTCAGGCATTGCCTGAGTTTAGTTAACATTGTAAAAGTTTAAAGCACCTTTGGGTGATAGATACTTTTAAAGTGCACTTTGGAGCCTCATGGAGGATTGAAGCACTGAAAGGTGATTGGCGCTATTTGCATTTGTTGAAGTGCAATTTGAGGGTAGCATCGATAAGTTGAAGACATGGATGGAGTTCGTGTCAAGGTGGAGGATGATCGGTGTTTTGTTTGAAGGAGTTACTTGAAGAAGATGATGGTCGTTTAAATCTCGCCAATGTGGAGATTGTTGGAGAATGGCTCAATTTGCCATCAGTAGAGGTGGGTATTGATACCACCAATAGGTAGTATCGATACCTGCTGGAAATTTACCATCGGATGATCAGTTGAAGTGAGTATCGATACCCTCATGAATGGGTATCGATACCCACTGGGAGGACCATATCAGGGACTCGTAGTATCGATACCCATTAAGGGGGTATCGATACCTTCTGGCGGTGGAGTCGCGAAAACTTCTATTTTGTGTCCTAATTGATGTGTAACTCTTTCTAATTCGTGGAAACCCTTATAAATCTATAAATAGGGCTTCCCAAAGTAGTTTTTTGTATCAGAAAGTTGTGAGAAACCCTAGGTTTTGTGAGAGAACTCTTATGGTGATAAAACCATTGTACTCTGATCATATTAAATAAGAAGTTAAATCGTTGCTGCCCCGTGGACGTAGGCACCTCGTCGAACCACGTAAGTCTCTTGTGTTCTTGCTTGTGTTCTTATTTGTTTAGTTTTCGCTTTATTTATTTGCATTGTTAGATTTAATATTGTTCCTAGGAGAGTGCAAAGTTGCATAGAATTTGGGGTCTTTGTGCTTCAATAGTGTCATATATCTTTTCTGAAATTAATGTCTTTTACTGTTTTAAACCATTGAATGGTATGGGTGATTGTTTATTCTTTTTTCTTCTTCTTCTTCTTTCTTTTTTTTTTTTTTTTTTGCGACAGTTGCAGGCTTATAAAATTAAAGGTTTGTTTCTTACTATCAATTAATGAATTTGAACTTTGAAATCCAAAATTAAAGGTTGCTGGCCACTAATTACTAATAATTAGTGGTGAAAAATAAAAAATATTTTTTGATGGATCTACTACTAATTAGTGGCAAAAAAAAAATTCACCCCCTGAGTAAATTTTGTATCGTTTGAGTGGGCATATATACTTAACCCATCACTAAAAATCAACCAATTTTAAAACTTTTGATCCCATCAAATAAGTTAGCTAAAAATTAACGGTTAAAAATAATGATGATCTTTATGGTGAGGTGAACATCTCATTAAAATTAGCTCTAGCTTTGATCATCCCTACTCTTAACTTCTCTATATTGCAGTGTAAAAATTGAGGTCGAACCAAATCTATCCTTTGTAAAATTTACCTTTAATCTTTTAATGAAAAGGGAGCTTTTTACATAGGTTCATTTTGTACATGAATGATGGATTTAAACATGATCGGTTTTCTTAATCTGACTTAAATTCTTTTTAGGCATTAACGAAAACAATTAGAGACCAACTTCTAATTGATCAGAGGAACCATATATTTATGTGATCTAAAGTTTTAGAATTTTTAACCTAATTATCAGAACTTCTGTACAAGTGAGAAAGCATTTTGGGCATGCAGTCAATTCAACACTCATTGCATTGAACATGAGATGTGGGCTTGTCCTAACATTTTTTTGTTTGAAAATAAAAAATAATTTTTTTTACTTTTTTTTAGAACAAATGAGTAGATTTATTTAAAAGCAGAGTCTTTATCAGAAGAGCCCGAAATATAATCTAGAACAGAAGCAAGCCATAAATAACTCAAATGTTTACCCATACCCTCTTTGGCAAGAAAGTGAGCAACAGTATTGCAACTTCTAGAAATAAAAACAACCATATATGGGCTTCAATATATGCAGTTTGTACACGGGTATATATCTTATGAAAAATAGTTTTATGGAGTCAAATACCATGACAATACTTTTCATGAAAGGAAAAAAAAAAAGCTAGGTTTTAGCTTTTTTTTTTTATTGAACTTCCCATCCAACCAACTTTGAATTTTTAAGTTTAGTTCAATTAGTATGTTATAATTCTACATTGGCCAAGTATGAAATTGACCGTAGGTATATGAACTATTCGGCACCCTTGCTTGTAAGCCAATTTTAAGGGCAAGTTCTACCCAAGGGTTCAACCCCCCATGTCGTATGTTGAAATACTCATGTAGACTCAACCTTAATATAAGTTTGTGTTTTTTCTTTAAAAAAAAATCCATTTATCTCATAATTTTGTTTCATTTTTCATTTTTATTTTTGTCGTTTTTTTTAATGCATTTGTCCAATACTTTAAAAAAAATCAAAATTGCACCCACTACTTGGCCCCAAGAGAGTGGCTTTGGAGAGAAATATATGAAAAATTTCCAATCATATAACAAACCCTAAATGTTGTACAATTGGAAGTATAATACCCTGGATGAAGTAAGAAAAAAATTGACCATGATTGTCTAAAGTAATAGATCACGATCTTCATGCACACACAAATAATTGTACTTCGTCATACAGACATCTAGTCCCCAGCACATGGATTTGATCATCTTAAGGCAACGTTTGGTTCTCGAAATTAGAATCTTCGTAATTGAATTATAGAGTATTGGTTAATTCCGCCAAACAAACGACGGAAATCATTCAGAAATCAATTCTAAGATAATAGTCTGTTTGGACAAGGAATTTCGTGGAAAAATCATGTTATATTTTTTCTCAAAATCCCTGGTCCCCACAAAATCCCTCCCTAAAATCCCTTGTCCAAACAGACTATAAATCAATTCTAAAACAACCAGCAAGAATTTGCATGCACCATGTATGAGCATCTATCTCTTCCATAATACCGAACCAAACTGGTCGAGATCCGGCTGTAAAATCCGAAATAAATACTTTTACTGCATATCTCTGTGCTGTTATCAGCCTGGCAAGCTATCAACATGAATTGAAGTTCACTTCAGCTAGAATAAAACCAGACACATAACAAGAGGGAAAAAGAAAAACTTGACCCATCTAACGTAAAGGGCAAGTTTTCTTGTAAACAAAATGTATAATTAAATTGTGAATTCTTCTCCAATAAAGGTATCAAAGATGGAAACGGAAAAGAAAAAAAAATGAGTAAAAAAAAAAATTTATCATTCCCAAGTAAAAGGTCTCTTTCTTTTTTTTTGGTCAAGATGGGGTTGACTATCTTTGACTTTTTCATTGAACAATAGGAAGTGGTGCGTCAAGCCTTTTCTAAATCTAATGCATATAAACAAAAAGTTTGAGTTTGTCTTTTTCAGATGAAAAATGAGACTAACCAACATAGGTTTGGCATGTTGGTTTTTGAAGCTGTTACAGAGATGTTTCATTAGTGACTTGAAGCTCAAGGTATGTGGCCGTGGGTTCAAAATAATATTGGTCACGTCCAATGAAAATTCTTCCAATAATTTTATGTCAAGTAAAATGGTATTGCACCCCAAATTTGAGGCATTTTTAATTGGACACTCCAATGCTCTCTTGCTACGCACCTTGATTACTAAAGGAAAAGACACAAGTTATCATAGATCCGTAGGGGAAAAAAATTGGGAAATGGGCCGAGTCCATATCAAAATAAGCATCTTCAACCTTTTTTTATGAAGTTTTGTAGCCTTTTCTACTTTCATTTTTTTATCTTTTTCTTGGTGGTGTTTTTGCAGCAAATGGATAAGATATAGGGCCAAAAATTTTGTCAAACCCGTCTAGGCCCAGAGTGGAAATGGCATGCTACTACTGGCGGCTGCTGAATGCTAATAGTAGTGGCACTGGCAGATGTGGTTGTTCAAGACCAATTGGTAACAAATGCAAGAACAAGAACAACATTACTAGTATGGGTAATCAAACAAGAGTGATTCACAAACATCTAGAGCTAGCATACCAACAAGCATTGCCAAGATAAGAAAGTGAATAGCCCAAAGCTGCAGGCTTGTGGAGATTTATAGCGCTAAGTAACCAGAGCGCGGGTCAGAACGAGAACAAAAGTGGGAGCGGGAGCGTTGGAGCGGCCGATTAAAATATGTTCTTAGTTCTAAAATGCCTTCAGTTCTAAAATGCCTTCAGAGCGGAAGCAATCGAGCGTAGTTTGGAGCGGGAGCGCGAGATTCCAGAGCAGGAGCGTCACCCTTATACCAAGGTTTCGGTTACTAAGGTATAGCGTACAGTTGGCACTGACCTTGTGGTTGTTTGATACATTGTGCCAACAATCACCATGAAGTGGTGTTAGCACACATTAAAAAGACCCAAGAAACCAGAGCAGCACTCGAGCGATCCGTATTATACAAAGGTAAAGGCCTTGAAGAAGACAAACGTAGGCATGTAAGAAAACAAGAATGAAACTAGAGAACAGCCAGGTCTATAATTGTAGTCAAACGGTAAACCAATAACTACAGTGAAAATGTAGCCCATTAACAATCAAACGCTCCTAACAAAATTGTTTACTCTTGACACTGGAAGATTTGATTGGGGGGTGCCCCATATAACATGTGGTGGGTTCAGCCAGTTGACCTAAAGATGGGCACACCAAACTGCACCCACTACTTGGGCCCAAGAGGTGTCTTTGAAGAGAAATAGATGAAAGAATTCCATTCATTCAACAAACCCTGAATGTTGTACAATAAGGTCCTAGATGTAGTACGAAAAAATTTGCCCATGATTTCCATTCATGCAAATCAGACATCTAATACCCTGCACATGGATTTGATCCTCCTAAAAGGTTCAAATCTAAAACAACCAGCAAGAATTTGCATGCACAATGTAGAGCATTTAGGTACCTCCAATTATATGGTGGGGCTTTCTTAACCAGCGTTAAGAGTGGGTCAAATTCTTGAAGCATTCTGATGAAGTGTTTTGCATTTTAAATAGGAATTCAGCACAGACCTGATGAAATTTTGTATAGAAGCCAAGATTATATGAGAAGCACAGGTGTGCCGACTTTGTATTGAAAGCACAAAATGTCAATCCAGAAATAGTCTCTATCCAACCCAATACAGAAAGATTGATTGAGAAGTATAGACTCAAGTAATTACGGAATAATAACCTATTTCTCAAAATCAACTAACAGCTAAAAGTTGCATACCAATATGCAGGAATAGAAAAACTCCACCAACAAGTTAGAAATCATCTTCTCTTCTTCCACCACCACCACCACCGTATCCACCACCACCGCCATATCCACCACCACCACCTCCATAGCCACCACTTCCACCACCTCCAAAGCCACTACGGGGAGGTCTCTCATTTGCGTAGCTTACACGAATATTCCTCCCAGCAAGGTCCTGCAAAACCAACCAGCATTTTTTAGCGCTAAGATAATGATTAAGAAATATAGTTCATTATCTACTACTTGCTTGACATCCAGACCTGGCCATCCATGGCAGATAGTGCTGAGCTGGCACATTCATCTGTAGTGAAGTTCACGAATCCAAAACCCCTTGACCTCCCAGTGTCTCTGTCAGTGATAACTCTTGCTACAAAAATTACAATCACATGAGAATTAAACATTTCACAAAAGCTAGTTTTAAAACTTCCATTTTCCGCATGTATAGCCACATCTACATGAATGACGCCTAATGCGTAAAATTCCTATTCATTGAGTACACAATATAATTACTTGATATAATACAAGAGGGATGACTCTTCCCCTGTCAACCGAAGTAGACAGTACAGAAAAACCAAAGACTACTGGTTGTATCAAAAAATAAGATATTCCACTTATATAATCAAAACAACTTCCCTTTAATCAAAAAACATTCGTATACCCATAAAAGCTGGGACACTTCTTTCTATCGGCTCAGAAAAAGCTGAGTTATCAAAAATTTCCCATGGAACTACTAGCTGTTAATACATCCAGCAGCACCAAACATAATGCATCTACATAACAGTTCAAGCAATTTAACATAACCAACCTTCTGTAACATCACCGAAGCTGGAAAATGCTTCTTTAAGCGACTGGTCGTCAGTACCGTATGAAAGACCTAAGGAAACAAATTACTTGCTTTAATTGAGTGAAATAAAACAAATAAATTTATATCCATCACAGTAAACACTATTAAAAATATGTATACCTCCAATGAAAAGCTTTGATCCTGACATACACCTAATAGAATTGAGCATTGATGTTAAGGTACCCTGTCCATTTGATGCAAGGCTCTGGGACATGCTCTGCCTTACAAGGCTCCCAAGTTTACCGGAAAAGGCCATCTTGATTGATTCTAATAGACTATTTTAATCTAATAAGTTTCTGCAGGAGAAGATAACATTTCAGATCTTCAAACATTGGGATTTTCAAAAGTAAGTATTCTCAAGCCTTGAGGCAATAGTTTTCCAATCAGAGAAAACAGAAAAAGAAACCAGCACACAAGTAAAGAGAGAGACATGACCACATTCACATTTCCCAAAGCCACTACCAATAGAAAGCAGCCTAATAATATCATGAACAATTTATAAGCATAGAATCATGGAGCCATCAAATTAGATAGAAATACCACATATTGGCTTCACAACCTGAAGCACTAGAAGCTCCTTCAGCACAAGGCACAAAGGAGGCAGCTACTAAACTGAAGGGAAATGCAATACCTATACAAATATACTCCTGCACATATATGCCAATGAGTTCCTAACATTTTTTGATCTTTTGTCATGGCAGCCTAAACAATTCTTATAACAGACAAGCGCTTGAAAAATTATACGTAAATGAAGATTTTTAATCAGAAGTACGTAAATGATGAATTCTTTAGCCACAAAGAGATGCTGCAAGGTACTCGATATAAGTATCAAATGAAGAAAAGAAGAGATGAAAAAAAAAATCTACTAATAAATGCAGGCCAAAAATATAGCTAAAGTTGCAGATTTTCTTTTTTAACATGATAGTTGCATAGATATAATTAGAACTTGAAACAAAAACCAAAATACCCATGAAGACTAATGATGGAAGTTCAGGATCATGTAAAAACAGAACTACAGATAAATGTTTAACTATTAATATCTCAAGAAAGTACCCTAGGAATCCTGTGTCTCATCAACGTTATTTTCCAATAAATCACTCAAACAAACCATTTTTCCCAGCCCCAACTCCTAAAAGTAAACAAAAAGCACAAAAAGATTCAACACAAAACATATCCCTTAAGATCAAAATACAGAACAATATTTCAAAACTTTAAGAAAATGAAAATCTCTTAATCAAACAATGAAGCCATTCATGTCAGGAATAAACCAAGATGGGTAAAAGATTATAGATCCAACGGTAAGAATCATTCTGATCAGCATGAATGTTGAGTTTTATAGTCCAGACAAGATGAAAATGATCCTCATAGAAACAAAAAAAAAAACACAGGTACATAACATTAATAAAGAATCCATCCCATTAAAAACAAGATTAAACCCAGGAATACAAAACAGAAACCAAACAACATGAGAAAAGAAAGGGTATAGAGAAACAAACAGCTGAAAACATGAACTTCGAAAGAAATGAAAGATCTTGTATACATGACAGAAGGATATCTCACAGAAAAAGATATCTAAGTACAAAAAAAAAAAAAAAATAGGGTTTTGGGTTAGGGATTGAAAGAAGATCTTTACCTCTAGAACCAGTCGACTGAAGAAACCAGAAGGAGGGTCTTAGGGTTTAAGAAGGGAAATGAAGAGAGAAAGAAAGGGGACGGCAAGTTGCTAGAGTTTAAGGGGCTTAAATCTTTGAAGCCTCTCTGTGTCACCGACTCAGCGAAGAAAAAATCTCCCCGCTTTTATAGAACCTTTGGAGGTCAACATATATCGTACTACTTTAGTGAATCTGATTTTGTTCACGTACTTCTAACATAGGTGAATAAAACACACAATCATGATTGTTTATTTTGCAAACGTGACATTTTTTCATTTGTTGTATTTTTAAAAATTAGATTATATTTCGAATAATAACAGTGGGTTTGTTCACTCACGTTAACCGAGAGTGAACAGGATTGCCCTCTACTTTAGTACACAGTCATCAGTAACTGTGTATACGCACGATTGAAACCCTAATCTTTTCTGCTCCTTGAGATTCGTGCAACTCAGATAATGTTTTGATGATGATGGTTATCTCGAGAATTATATAATTGCTAGCGATTTTGGTCGGGATCTCGGTGTCGTCCGATTAAATGAACAGTTTGAAAGATACTAGCCGTTGGATATGCCTCTTTAATGGACAGACAGAATGTGCCATTAATCTACGCAGAGAGTGGAGAAAAACCAACATGCAAGCACCAACTTGCACTTAGTAAGAGCATCCATAACGGTCACATTTTCTGACTAAATCTCCAAAAAATGTTATGCAGTGGTGAATGGTAAATTCACATAATACCTTAGGAGACTTTGAGATAGGCCAAATTTGACTTTTTCCGTAGAAATCTACATAATTTTTAGCTAGGCGGGATGGGGGAGGGTCGTTTGACGTTGGACGGGGTGGGGAAGGGTCATCTAACAGTTGGGCGGGTAGGTGTGGGTCGCCTGATGTCGCCCCGGAGGGTGGTTGTTTGACGTTAGGAGGGGTTTTATGTTTGAAGGACTTGTTCGGCATCCCGCCCTATACCAGGCAGCCCTTAGGGACACCGCCTGACATTAAAATTTTATTTTATTTTAAATGATGCATGTGTCTCTAGGCAGTTTTTTATTAAATTTTTTTTGGCAAACATAATTTTTATTAGTTGTCTATTTTGGTTGTGTAAAACTTTAAAATGTAAAAAAAAATTAGAAATACACAATCGGACCCCACACTCTAGTCGTTGTCCAAATATAGATAAGATAAATAAAAAAAGAAAAAAAATTATGGCGGCCTTTGAGATAAGGCCCAGCATCAGGCAATAAGATTTAAAATAATAATTTTTGATAAAATTTTAAAAAATATTTATTTGACCGGCGGATTCTGAGAGTTGGCCTGGCATCAAGCGGACTCTGAGAGTTAGCCTGATAGTGGGGCGGTATCTAAGAGTGCGCCCCACAACTAGGCTAACTATCAGAATCCGCCTGATGCCAGGCTAACTCTGAGAGTCCACCCATCTAATTTTGTAAAAAAAATTAGATGTTGTGCGTATTTACACAATTTATTATCCTCTTAAGTTTAAATTTTTAGATAATGCACTACAAGTTGTTTTTTAGACAATATTGGTAAATATAGCTAGCATTGCGAATGCTTTTATAAAACAAGAAGACAACTAGAAGTTTGAGGGTGCCATGGTTCTTTTAGCTCTCAACGTGGCTCCACCACTGCAAACAAAATTTGAACTGATATCTATATTATCAAAAACAATAGACTTTACTAAGTAAGCTAGTTAGAACTTGTTATGTTCTGCAACTTTAAACCCTATCTAAAGTTTTTTTTTTTTTGGAGAAATAAAACCCCCTATCTAAACATGATTAAAATTTTAAACTTCTTAAATATTAATTTCAATTAAATTTTTAATATGTAAAGTTTTAGAATAATATGATTTTTTTAGAAAGATGATTTACTCCCACATTTGTCTCTTAATCATCTTAATGTGGATCGAAAAAATGTAAGCAGAGTGTAAGTGTGTAACAAATAAAAACTTACATGTAAATTCGAGTCAATAAAAACTAGCTTAAACCTTAAAACAAGCAAAAAATTATTCATAAATGTGGCGTCTCGACTCTCTTATACCTAAGACAAACAAAATAACAATTTTACCATTATTTGACTCATTTACACTATATTTTTGTTTTATTATTAAACAAAGAAATATTCTAGAAGATTTTTCCCTTAAAAAATGAAGGAAAAGGCTAGGGAGCTAACTTAGTTATAAAATGTGTTTTTGTCTATAGCAAAGAATTGGGTTCAAGTTATACTTGCACCGAATAAATTTAGATAATGTTAGAGACATATACATGACTCAAGACTTTTCAAGACTCCCTATCATCGATTGCAAGGTGGTGATTTCTCTTCTTTCTATGTTTTTTTCTATGGCGCATTCTCTTCATGAAAGTCTATATGCCATGCGGTTAATAAATTTAATCGTATGTATTGTGGAGCCAAAATTCGGCGCACACCATGCTCGAGAGAGACTCGCGCGTAGGGAGACGCATAAGTAGGATTCGCCAACCTCAGAAGGGGTATGAATGTGATATGTAAGGAGCCGCCACCTGATTTATGGGAATCAGGACCTGAGATTTTGGAAAATCGACCTAAATCTAGTTTTCCGAGAAAACTATGGCGATAGTCCAAAGTAGATGGTCTGCGGTATAGAGATAATGGATAAGGGGATCTAGGTACGGGTTGGGAAGGTGTTAGGCACCCAACAACCGCCCGTCCGTGAAGACGGCCTCTACTTTGCGATTAAAGACTTTTAGGGAAATATATGATCGATACTAAGTTATGATACATACACAAAAACAACTGCACTACAGTAAATAAGCCCCCTAAATCTACGTGTCATGATCAAATAGTTCTGGGGTGAAAGATGCATACATCCATCTATCTGAATGCAGCAAAGGAAGCGACGCGTGCCATCGGTAGGCCTGCGTGCTAAGAGCACAGTGACGTGGACGTGCTTTGTATCCACGAGCAAACAAGGAGTGTGATACGTGCAATGTGTACACGTACACTCAAACATGTGATATGGTGTTGTATGCACCATACACGGAGGGATCACATCCAACATAGGATGTGCCCAAAGACAACGAGAAGCAAGTGGCGTGGACGTACTTTGTATCGAAGCACGACAAAGGTGACGAAAACAGATTCATGGACGCTTTTGGGCGTGAACCTGTAAGAGGACGATAAGCAGATTCATTGACGCCACGGAACGTGAATCTGAAGAATGACGAAAGCAGATTCATGGACGCTACTGGGTGTGAATCTGAAGGATGACGAAAGCAGATTCATCGATGCTACTGGGCGTGAATCTGAAAGAGGACGATAAGCAGATTCATGGACGCTACGCGGCGTGAATCTGAAAGACGACGAAAGCAGATTCATTGACGCTACAGGGCGTGAATCTGAAGGATGACGAAAGCAGATTCATTGACGCTACAGGGCGTGAATCTGAAGGATGACGAAAGCAGATTCATTGACGCTACGGGGCGTGAATCTGAATGACAACGAAAGCAAATTTATTGACGCTACGGGGCGTGAATCTGAAGGATGACGAAAGCAGATTCATTGACGCTACGGGGCGTGAATCTGAAAGACGACGAAAGCAGATTCATTGACGCTATGGGGCGTGAATCTGAAAGACGACGAAAGCAGATTCATTGACGCTATGTGGCGTGAATCTGAAAGACGACGAAAGTAGATTCATTAACGTTATGGGGCGTGAATCTGGAGGATGACGAAAGCAGATTCATTGACGCTACGGGGCGTGAATCTGAAAGACGACGATGAGCAGATTTATTGACGCTACGGGGCGTGAATCTGAAAGAGGACGAAAGCAGAATCATTGACGCTACGGGAAGTGAATCTAAAGGGTGCCGATAAGCAGATTCATTGACGCTACGGGGCGTGAATCTGAAAGATGACGATGAACAGATCCATTAACACTACGGGGCGTGGATCTGAAAGATGACGAAAAGCAGATTCATTGACGCTACGGGTCGTGGATCTGAAAGAAGACGATAAGCAAATTCATTGACACTACGGGGCGTGAATCTGAAAGATGACGAAAACAGATTCATGGACGCTACGGGGCGTGAATCTGAAAGAAGACGATAAGCAGATTCATTGACGCTACGGGGCGTGAATCTGAAAGGAGACGATGAGCAGATTCATTGACGCTACAGGGAGTGAATCTGAAAGAAGACGACAAACAGATTCATTGACGCTACGGGGTGTGAATCTGAAAGAAGACGAATGTTAGGACTCTCAAAGATGAAGAAAGTAGAGTTTCCCGAAGGCGACGATAGGCAGGTTCAGCCCTTAGGCGTGAACCTCAAAGACGACGATAGTAGAAAATCTCCAAGACGACGAAAACGGAGAATCTCGAAGGTGGATGGTAAGCAGATTTATCCCGTAGGCATGAATCTCAACAATGACGAATGCAGAGACTCTTAAAGACGACGAAAGCAGAGAGTCATAAAGGCGATGATAAGCAGATTCAGCCCGTAGGCATGAATCTCAAAGACGACGACGAGTAGATTCAGCCCTTAGGCATGAATCTGAAAGAGGGGTCATGTCCAACATAGGACGTGCCCGGAGATGAAATGGGATCACATAATGCACGTGTGCCCGAGAAATGCGAGTGTCGGTGAGACGCGAATGATGCATGTCCTATGCTCTAGTATCGCTCGAAGGTATCTAAAGATTTCTAATCTGATTAAGGATGTTCTAACCCTATATGCATGAAGAACCCTAGGCTAAATGTGATGCATTTGGGAAAAGACATGTAAAACAAAGGTGAGGGTAAAATAGGAATTTTACATCGAGTGAAACCCTACAAGCTCTCGAAAACAACACACAATCCTAGGCTAATGCAACCTAAAGCTACAAGCACACAAAGCCTAACCCTAGGATGAACTAAGCTAGAGACCTTAATCTCTATTATTGTTTGTTTTTAGGGTTTGACAAGTTATTAGGCACTTGGGCCCGACATGAGTGGATGTGGGTCTTTGAACCCGCAAGGAAGAGGATAGGCTCTAATAGCCCAAGTGGTGGTGATGGGCTTTGGGCCTTGGAAAAATGGATCTAGGCCCGTGGGCCTGGCAGGGAGGCGGGCCCTTAGCCCCAAGCACGAGAAATGAGCCCTTAAGCTTATAGAAACCAATAGAGAGCCCGAAGGCTGAAAATAGGGGAAAGGAAGGAGAGCTCGTGGGCCCACCACGACGGGATGGGCCTGCAAGCCCCAAAATAGCTTATTGAGAGGCTTATTAAGTGTTTCAATCCCAAACTAGTAAAATAATTAAAACACTAATATAAGTCGCTAATTATTGAAATTTGTAAACAAGCAACTTACGATTCGAAATTTTAAACTAAAAGATGGGGGGGTGCAAGTTATGCTCATTTAGCAAAAATGCATTGGCAAAAATGATGAAGTCGCAAACATGACATCAATCATATTAAGCATGACAAAAATGGTGATACTAACTCATGTTAAAAAAGATGTACCACGCTCCATATGAAAAATACTTCATTATCACATGCTTAATCATTTAATGCATGCATCATGCAAAACATTTAATGCAAAGATTTTAACCCATGTTCACGTAAACATCATGTGGCATGCATGCATGTCATTAATTATTTCATGTAAAATTTACATAAATTACATAACATATGCTAAAAATCACATGATATGAAATTTACATTTACCATATTTTTATCGTTAAAATCGCATGCAAAATTTCGTTGTATCATCAAAGCATTGTTACATCATCACTTCATCACATGGGATATGAGTTCAATAATGGGAGAAAATAAAAGACAAGATAGGGGTTATCACCTAGTCGGCACAAGCCCGTGGCTCAATCGCGAGAAATTCCGCCCCCTTTCGTATCGATGTGTGGTGGAGGCGGCAAGTGGGCCCACTCCGTGTCCAAGTGGAGAGAACCAAAACTCTAAGGATTATGCAAAACTGTTTTTGCAAATAACACACGAGAGAAAAAGAAAGGAAAAAAATAAAATAATCAAAACATTTTTTTTTTGCCCAAATATGTTTTCTGTTTTTTTGTTGTTTTTCTTCCTTTTTTTAAAAAAACTTTTTTTTTGGTTTTTTTTTTTTTTTTTTTCTGTTTTTTCTGTTTTTCCTTTTTTTTTCTTTTTCTTTTTCCTTTTCCATACAAAAAAAGAGTTCCAAACTACTGTAAATTCTCTTTTCTTGAACTGAATCATTTATCTATCTTGCACATAAACGGACATAAATTCTCCAATTACTAGCCAAAATAATTCTTATCTGTCTAGGGTTTTTGCAATCTAATTTTTATTCTCTACTGCTCTTAACATATAAATCTTATTACAATTACTACATGCATTTGTTTTTCTTTTTTCTCAAATAATTTTGTTTTATTATTTCATAAAATTAGATTTTTATTTGGCAAGATTCATACCCTGAATTCCAAACTTGCCACCCATACATATCTTCACATGGATGAGTCAGATTATCATATTAAAATGACACGTGTACGGCTAGATCTAAATTGTAAAAAATAGTATATTAGTGGGAAGTGACACGTGGAGAGAGAAGAGAGGGAGAAGGGCATACGAAACCCAACCCCTACAACGTGCTTTTAGTTAGGGCTTTTTTGTGTCGATTTTTTTTACTTCTCTCTCTTGAAAGAAAGCAAATAGGGGAATCCTTTACCTCTTTCTCTTTCTCTTTCTAAACACGTTTGTTCTTTTATCCCTCTTTCTCTCTCTAAAACACACTCTCTCTTTCTTTCTCTCTCTAAAATTTTCATCTCTCTTCATTTATAAATACCCATTGGCCACATCTTTGTAGACTTCTTTTCCCTTCTTAAGGGTGTTTTTGACAAGAGAGACGAAACTAGAGAGAGAAACTAGAGACCACTGCGTATAACTTCCGAACAAAAACCCATATCAAAGGTCTGAAGAACACAAAAAAACCTAAAAAAACACACAGAGAGAGAGAGAGAGAGAGAGAGAGAGAGAGAGGGAGAGTTAGAGAGAGAAAGAGAGAGATTGAAATCTTAAAATTGTTTTTGATTCGGTGATCTTGTCCTCCTACAATGCGTTGTTGTTTGTAGCGGACAAGGTAAAACCAAAACAAAAAAAAAAATTTGATAATTTGTTTTTAATCTATTTTTTTCTTAAAATTGATCAAATGTTTTTTCGCCATTAATGTTTTAAATCGAGCTTTCAGTAACTTTGTTTTTTCGATTTTGGGGTTTTTATTAATTTTTTTGTTTGTTTTTTCGATTAGGGTTTTTGTCACAGTGGTGTGTGCTTAGCTTGATTGTAATTTGGTGGATTTTTTTTAGGGTTTGGGGTCGGATCGTCAGTTGGGGCGCCTCTAACTTGTGAGTTACAACTATTAGGGTTAAGATCAGAATATAAAAGGGGAGGATTGGATGATTATTGAAGTTTTGTTGTTCTTCAGACTGTAATCAAGATCGCGATTGGGTGTCGTATATTATGAGCCAAAGTTGGGATCTTTATCGCAGTTGTGGATTTAGTAGTTCGGATATTGAGTTTCCAGATGTTTTTACACTTTGAATCTCGCAGTTAGAGAGAGAGAGATGGTAAATGTTTTCTTTTTGGTCATGGAGGAGGATTGCACTTTAAAATTCGTCTAAGAGTGGAGTTTAATTTCGGCTTTGGTGGATGCAAAATTGAGAATTTTGGGTTTTACAGTTGATCTTCTGCAAATTTGGAGATGCCCATGATAGTGGTGATGTTTCTTTATCGACCTAGGAGGGGACACAGAAGATCAGATTGTAATAGTAACCATTCTTCTTTTCTTAAGAAACCGTTTGGATTGACCTAGCTTTTCTTGCTATTCATCTATCTGAGATCAGTCAAGTTAGTGAAGTGTAATTTAATTATAGTAGCTTTGATTGCTCGAGTCTTCAGTTCTGCATCAAATTTTAGAAATTTTCTTCACAGTTTATGTGTGATTCATTCTGCGGAGGATAATTGAGAGTGTTATTGAAGCTGGAAATGAGTGCGGGGACATGGTGCATGGACAGGAGCAATGTTGGCGGTACTTTACCTTCTTGGAACAACATTTCTGGGAACTAAGTGAAGATTTTTTGTTCGTCGAAGGAACCCAAAGTGCCGATTCCTGGATAACGTGCAATGTCTCGCTGCTTTCCATTTCCCCCACCAGGATATGAAAAGAAGGCTAGAACTGATGATGACTTACTAACAAAGGTGTACTTCACTTTCTTTCAATATCTTTGCTACCTTGATGCCTGTTAATTCATATGTCAGTTGCTTATTTATGTTGAATCTTATCCGTTGGTTATTTGGTGAAGGATTTTCTTGTATGATTCTGGTCCTAGAAGTTTATTTGTAGGGCAATTTGTTGCACAAACACGAATCACCCATTGCCTTTATTTTGAATGGTATGCTCGTCGAAGATTCAGATTCTGGATGCTTGTGGAGCCCTCTAAATTGCCAAATTAGTTCTTTGTAATGATAGAGATACTTTGGGGTTTGAAACTATGATTTATGATCTACACAGAATCGTATATGAACCAGCTAATTGATAGGCTAGATGAGAAGAAAAAGCTACTAAATTAATTATTTTTTTGATGAAGTAAGCTACTAAATTAATTACTATAGTTGAAATACCGCTTAAAGATAGATTTTAGTTAAAATACCACTTAAAAAGTGTAGTAGTGCATATAGTTGGTTTAAATGCAACTACATGATTGTAAATGAAAAATTATTGAACTTTGCACAGATACAACATGTTTAGATCACTGATGTAGTCCAACAGAACCACCATATCAAAATCAATATTCAAAGATCCTGATAAAAAGTTCCTATTGATCAGCAAAAGAGGGGAAGATAAAAAGAAATTTCCAAGACCTTTTACTTATTGTTGTTCACAGAGGTTGCTGGGAGTTGTTTACTATGATTGGAGTCTCTCAATTCAATATACTGTTGCATCTAATTCTTTTGAGTCCTTATATGTGCTTTATCTTTGTTAATTATTTTAGGGTTACTGAAGACTTCTATCTGTTTTTCATAGTAAGATTGCCTGAATAAAATTGGATGCGTTGGAATCACTTAATTGATGTCACAAATTTGTTGTTTGCACATTGTGTGTTTATATGCTGATAAATTATTTCAAACAAGGGAAATTATACTTGCAAGGAATTACTATATCGTTGCAAATTTTGGTTGTAGAAACATTATGCTGGAGGATTTCTTGTTATCTGCATGAAAGCCATAAGTTTTTTTCTTTCGATTATAGAGGAAAAGTTATTATCTAGGTGTAATTCAAGGTTGTAGTGTTTGGTTTCTTATTAAGATCTTTTTGATGATGTGTTCTGCTTTATACTGCGGTTTCTGCTGCATAACTAATATTTGAACACCAGTTCTTACTTCTATATTTTTCATATATCTTAAGCGTGCTTCAATATGGTTTGCTTTCTCAAGGTTGATATATATCTCTCCGCCAAAGGAACTTGCTAGAGCTATATTGACACTATTGGGATATTCAAATTCCTTAGTGTGAGTTGTAGTTCACAAAGTTTTGATGTGAGTTGTAGTTCACAAAGTTTTGATCAACTTGTGGTATTTTGGAGCATTGTGACCTAAAGCACCACAAAGCGTGTTAAATTTTTTAATCCATCTTATGGGTTCTAGGTTTTTGTTGTTTATGAAGTTGTGAATTCCTCATCAGAGATTTCAGTCTGTATTTTCATATTTTGATCCATTTCAATTTGGCAATGAAGCATATTGAAACTCTGTCACGGTAAATCTTGTTTAGAGGAATTATAATTTGAACAAGAAACCAAAAAATACTGCAAGTTATGTTGATCTTTAAATCATACTAAGGGAGTTTTAAAGAGTCACCAACTCATTTTGCCTTTCTCCTTTTTGTGCTACTTCTTTTGCGCGTTCTTGCTTTTCTGTTAAATCTGTCATATCTATTTGCATCAAGGGTCAAGTGGCCCCAATGTGTGCCTTAGTCCTTATGTTCATTGGAGTCTTTGTCACTTAAAAATTGCTATTTAGGACAAACCCTGTACATGTATAAAATGCTCAACTTTTAAAGTACTTGGGATTTTATTTCCTTTGTTCCCACTCTATAATCGAGGATGTGCTTGTGTTTTAGTTGATCTCTTGGATAACTTTCCTTCTTATTCTTCTTCACTTAATAATATATCAGAACATCTCATGGAAGTACGCTGTTAATTATCTTAATCTTTTCATATATCCTCGACCTCGACATAGAGAAGAAATTGAATATGAATCTCATTTTGAAGGCAATGATGTCATCGTGTCAATATGATACAATGGAAAGTTTATTATCATAGGATTAGAGCGTGTTTTTTCTATGGATAACTATGAATTGGTTCTTGTTCTTTGGATACATGGCTGGGAAACTATCAGGTTCTGAATTTCAGTTCCATTTTTAGTCCAACAATTTTTCAGCTTCCATCTTACATGCACATGTAGCCTTTCTGGCACAGTTGAAGGAATTTCATGTGTTTTAATGTAAGATCTAGCATACATCTTTGAGGCATCTGGATCCACTAGTCATACGTGTTTGTATTATGGTCTTCTGGATTGACGTTGACTTCAAAGTCTCACTACTGTCAGAAACTCTTTTTTTACTAGATAACAAAAAGTTTCTATGCTATCACATAGACGTGCATGAGTCATCCAGTTTTCTGAGGGAAACGTCTTTTCTATTTTAGTGAACAAAACTATAAGTCTAAGGTCTTAATGCTCTATAAATTGGACACCACAATGTTTCTTTGACCCAAAGGGATAGTAGCTGTGCTTAGGTGTATGCCCAATCCCTTGTAGACCTGTAGACCCTTGTTATATACATTGTTATGTCTCCCTTTAGCAGTTCGAGCTTTTAGGGTAAATAGGTGTTAACAGTATCGATCGCACCTTAACTAGTTTGAAGCTTCTGGGGTTCAAATTATACCAGCTTGGATTTTAATTCTCAGGAATATGGTTAAAAGTTGAAATCAGTACACCTGATCATCAGTATCATCCAAGAAGGAAATTCAGAACTTAAAATTTTGACTCTTGGGGGTCAAGTAAGGTATAGGAATACTAGTCTTCTGTTTAAGGAGAGTCCTGGTTGCTGGCAGGCTTAACAACTCAAGCATTCAATGTTTGTCTTTCTAGTGACAGCTAGCGTAGTGACTCTGCTTCTTTTGTTGGCCTAGTTTAGTGACTTCTCGGCAGTTGGTAATTGCTGCCAGAATCCATGTTAAAAGATTTGTTTTCTATCGATCCTTGACTTACAATCCACCCTCCTTCATCTGGGATTGGGCTTACAATGCAAGCATAGTGCATACATGCAAGAGAAAAGCTGAAATGGAGGTAGTAAAAATATGTGAAGACACATTCCTTGAGTGAAGCCTTACATGGAGTTGCATGTCGAACTTGATTCATGCATCAATTTGGATTGATGGCGATGCTGTTGATGATATTTTTAACCAGAATTCTACTTGAACATTCAGATTTCCCTTTTGGTGTATTCTTCGAGCTTCACTACATGCTCTTACCCTTTCTCTAGCGTAGAGGTCAAATTTCTAGATCATTCATTCGCTTGCACTTGCAACACGATTTGAACCATTTTGCTTGAATGGAATTAGCATCTTGTATTAGCAAATAGCAATTCCTACATGTGCACCAATCTATCAAATTTATCGGGGTGGGCGACATGAATTGAATAAGCTGATTCCACTATCTCCAGGGTACACCACTATAATCATTTTCACCTCCAGCGTCTTCAGGTAAACATATCGACATCATCATCTTCATCACCATGTTATCATGGTATTAGGGTGGGGGACACAAACCCTAAATTTTTGTTCACTTTCTCTCATCTATCTAAAGTTATCTGTAAAAGCATGTAAACCTGAGATATTTCTTCTCTACTTGAATCCACAACATTTTCAGATTCCACCTGTAGAGCCTTCAATATCTAGCAAGAGCTCCTCGTTGGCTCATTGTTGTTCTTCGTCTTATTTATCCTAACCATCTGAATAACACTGATAAAAAAAACCATCTGAATAACACTTTGTTATCTCTTGTGCTCATCTTTTATTTTGTCTTTCCTGTTTTCATCACTGATCCATTGTGAACGCTATATACCTCCATGCTCCATTCTATGAACATGTTTTCTCTTGATGATATCAGTCATTCCACCTTGAGGGTGCTGATTGAGTTGTCTTGAGCAACTTGTTTGCAAGGATATAAATGGATTCAGCATAATGGCTCCATCAGGCATGGCTTGCCTTATTGCTGTCTTTTGAAAATGTTCTTTCCGTTGGTTACTTGGTTGTTACGCATCACCCACAGACAGATTAGAAACATGTGAAGATTTTAGTCACCCAACACTATTTATGTGGTTATGTACTTTCGTTCTCTTCAGTTTCTCCATCTTTCTACCTAAAGGAAGAATTGCTTTTGTATGTTTGTGCATCAATCTTAACTAGTGTTTTATTTCCTATGATGTTTTTTAGTAAGGTTGAAATGTATATATTCTGTCTGGGTTCTACATCCCATAGTTCCATAGTTGCCCATTTCTTAGTCCTTGTTTTCTCTCTCCTTTGTTCCAACCACCAACACTACATTATCTTTAATTAACTGGGTCAAAGGTCCCCCCATCTTTGACTACGAGTTAACCCAACCATAAATGATTATCAAAAAATCCAACCATAAATAGTGCAAATTTTAAGAACGTAGAGCCAATCCGTGATGCTTACTTGAGGATACATATGCTTCCTTTTTTCTGATCAGTACATATGTTTCCTTTTTAATCTTCTGCTATTTCTGACTTTTAATATGCCTGTGAAAACAATGAAATTGCTAAGCTGTTGTTACTACTTATCCACCATAACACGAGTCAATTTCCATTCTTTCTTTTGTAGGTATTTAGTCTGTTGCCTATGTTATTTACACCATCAGAGGCCCATTCAAATCTCAGACATAATTCTGATCATTCAGCTTTGTGGAACCCATGCTTCTAAATGTCCTTTGGCAATATTTGATGAATGAAGAAAAGAGAAAAATTTACCCAAATGAACTATGATAGTCATGAAAAACACTTGGTTATTGAAATTGATCAGTGACTAATGCGTCAAAAGGAACTCCTAATGTACATTTTACCGTGTAACTTTTTTCAAATTTGTATATCAAAAAGTTCTGGATGGATAAAAGCTCTCCTCTTGATAGGGTGTTTTCACCTGACATTCCTGTGAGGTGAGGATCATTTCTGGCATCGATGAATGGCAATTCCTCTGATACAATTACAATCTAATCTATCTGTTAAGGTAGCTGCTAAAAGTAAGATCTAGCTGGTTCTTATTTTATTTTATTTTAATATTTTTTTTCCTTATACGGGTTCTTTTGAGGCAACTCTGGTGCTTGTGTAGTCGCGTCGTGCAGATTAAGTAGCATCTACTTGATATTTTATTAATATAAGAAAATGAGTTCATAGCAAATTGGACAAGTTAAGGATCTGATTAAAATGTTTGAAATCCTTTTTTAGCTTGTGCAAAATATGAGAATGTTCATTTCCAGAAGTTTGCCGCGTAGTTACCCTGTTGAGTTTCTCTCATGTATTGGGGGTTCCTTACATTAATAAGACAATAGTCTCTCTCATCTATTTTGATACAGCATTCGGTGATTTGAAAAGTGGTTCTGGATGTGCAATAGTATCTTGTGCTATTGATGCATTATTTCTTTACGTACTCATATCATACGAACAGAATAGAACTATGTAGCAGTTCCTGGTTCACATTCATGTCTAAAGGATTGTTAGGAATATCTTTTCTGTTCCCACAGTGTAGTAAACTCTGGGAAGTATGAAGTTCCAATTTTTCCCACTTGTTTTTGTTTTTGATAGACTAAAATACTATATGTTATTTTTCCATACTACTTCGACTGCGTGCAAAAGGATACAGGTGTTGGTGTTGAGCAGGAATTTGTGTTGTTAGCCATGGTGATCTTATTGGTGCACCCCTAAAAAGATATTTAAGTATATAGGTACATAGAATAAAGTTTCTGTAATTTAAATCAAAGCTGTTTATGAAGGCCAATTTTCATTTGAATACATAGAGCTCTTTTAACTTTCAATTAGCTTAGAGGTATAAGTACCTAGTAATATACAGTGCCACGACATTCATGTTTTCCTTGAGTTGCAACTGTACTTAGATTTTCTGGGAAGCAACTTATGTTTTTCTATTTAGTTGCCTTTTCAATTTCCTAACTGAACAATGATTTTCAGGAGAAACACAAGGAGAAAAAGCATAAGAAGGAGAAGAAGGACAAGAAAAGAGAAGGTAAAGAGAAGAAGGACAAAGACAGAAGCAAGGATAAACAGAAGAAAGATCGAAAGGACAAGCACAAGGACAAGAAAGACAAGGATAGAGATAAAGATAAAAACAAGACTTTGGATGATAAAAGCAAGAATTCTGGTGAGAAGAGGATTGAAGGGGGAATACCTGAGAGTTACAATGGAGGGAAAACCAGTGAAAACAGCCAGCGTCCTGTGGAGATCAAGGTTTCAAAGTCTGTGGAGGATTTGGGAAGGGGTATTGGTGATGAAGATAGAAGGACAAGAAACCAAATGGTTGAGACATTTAATGGGACCAATCAATGGAGGGCTGAGGGGATGGGCAGGGTGGTGGAGAAGGATTACGAGAAAAGGGGTGAAGGGGATAAGAAAGGTGATGATAAAAAAGCAGATGGCCAAAGAAAAAGAGATGTGGAAGGGTGTATTGGAAGCACGATGGTCCAAAACTTCCCCAGAGTGGATCAAAAAAGAGTTGGGAAAGACAACAATAATGATAAGAAAGGTGACGATAGAAAGGCAAGTGGACAAAGAAACATTGATGGGGAGGGAAGTATTGAAAATGCGGCTCTTCAAAACTTCACAGGATTTGATCAAAAAAGAGTTGAAGGCATGGCCGGACTGATGGTCAAGGATGCTGAGAAGGGGAAAGAAAAGAATAAAAGCAAGGCATCCGATGAAAAACTAGGGGATAAACACAAAAAACGGGAGAAGAAAAGCAAAGGAAAGGATAAAGACAGAGATAAAGAGAAAGAAAAAGAAAAAAAGAAGGAGAAATTGAAGGAGAAAGGCGACCTCAAAAATAACAAACTGGATAAATTAACAGATAGCAGCAAGGATCGTATTGATACCCTCAACATAAAACCCCCACAAATTCCCAAGGACAGCAATAATGGTGCTGCTACGGAGGGCAATTTCAGGAAAAGGAAGGACCTCGAGTCAAATGGATTTTTACATGGTGAGTCCCTTCCTTGTGCTGCGCCATGGAAGTACCCTGGCTCCTCAATTGTCATCAAGTGGTTGGAAACAAAGCTTGAGCTTCTTGTTCTAACCAATGACTCAAGGATGGTAATAAGAGCATTGAAGTACTTCTGTGGTGCAGTATCTAATACCACCTCTTTGCTTAAGCCGTTGGTGAATTGTTGTCATATCTAAAACACCCATTTTAGTTCTAATTTGTTCACATTCGATTAAATCTTCTTTAAAGTATTATGTAGGCCCGTTCATCTACACTTAGCTCTGTTGTAGCTTCTTATTAGCTAATTGGAGATTTCATGCTGCATCTTTTGAACTTTCTTACAGAAAATGAAACTCGGCCTAGTAAGTCGCTGAAACCCGCGTTTTCCTCTCAACCATTCACGGAGAACGGAAGGAAATTAGAGCCTTGCCAAACTGCTACCCAGTGTGCTTCTGATAGGCAGGGGGCAAGTAATAACCTTAAAGTTGATAATAAGGAACACAAGGTTAATGGCATAATAGAAGCTCAGACATCTTCAGTTAATTCAACAAAGTCCTCATTTGCCAGTTTACATGCTAGTGAGAATGGTGGAGCATCTTCAAAACCGCCACATCCAGACACCAAGTATCTAAGCCAGATACTTTCGATTCCCAAAATGGAGGAATGGTCTGATTTTGATGACCAGGAATGGCTGTTCAACAGCGATAACCTCCAACCAAAGAAGCCCAAAGATGGATCTTCTGGGGTCGAGGAGAAACCACAAGTGTGGGCAGAAGCTGTACGGATAGAGTCGGCTGATGTTTGTGCTCTGCCGTATGTCATTCCCTACTGATTGATGTTCAAAGGAAATGACAAGTCAGTATCTCCCACCCTTATCCTCCCAGTGCGGCGGAGCTCCAAACGGAACCTTTTGAGAAGGTATGGCAGCATCAGGGTGTCAAGATGGTTAGTCGGTTTCTCTTATTGCATTCTCTTGTCATACTCCCTGTGTTCTTTCAGGTATGAATTCCATCAACCTCTGTTGCAGTAAGTATTGCTTTGTGACCTTGTCATGAAATTGCTTTATATGGAATCATCATATCTGTCACACAATTGCTTGCTCCAGTAGGTTGGTGCATATTTGCATGACTTGGATTAGAGAGGGCTTTCGCTTCCTGATCTGTAAAAGTAGTAACCAAATGTGAACCCTCTCAAAGTAAAATCATCAGAGGAAATATGTCACATACTGCAAATCCAGTCCCGTAGCAAATTGAAAGAAGGGAAACATGACTTAAAAAGGAGATGGCTAAAGCTTGTGCAAAATTTTCATACTTTTTTTATGTTAAAGCTTTAACGTATCTTCTAATTGAGAATGGTGAGAGAAGCTTGAGTGGTCTTTGCTGTCACCAACACAATTTTGATTTGTATCATATAAATCTTATTCACAAAATATGTACAATAGAGCGAAAAGAAAAAGCAAGAGGCAGATCTCATTCATTTATCCTTTGTCTCCTTAACTCAAATTTATCTCATTTTGTTCTTTAGAGTGATTGTAGCTTCATGATTTCACTCCTTGCTGTTATGGTAACAAGAAGTTTAAAGTTTAAACACTGTACATTGTTTACATAGTTGAAATACATTTTTTTGATTGTTAACACAGGTCACTGGTCAATTGTTAGCATGTTAAGGTGTAGGTGGGTTTAAATACATTTCAATGATCAGATCAGTGATGAGAACTTATCTGTTTTTCAGTTCATAGCCCCAAAAAAAATGGAGGAAAAGAGTTTAGATTATTCTGTAATTGTAAAGATACGAAATATTTCTGTGGAGGCAAATAAAACAGTTTGATTTACCATTTCTCGTGTGACATTGAATTGAATAAATTTTTTTGCATTGTACAATTTAAATCATGTCTGAGCCGAATTTATGGTTGGGGTCTAAAAGGATTAACTACCTGATCGGATCACTGGGTGTATCAGTCATTCTGTTGTTGGCTTTGGGATTTTTTGTCATTAGTACTTGTCAGGAGACTGCGAAGATTAGGGCATAAATTCTAGTTCAGAAGGAACTAGGGTTTCAATGAAGTGCTGTTGATCAGGTACCCATTGCATAATTAGGAATACCAATCAGTTTTTGTGGGAACATCCTTTCTTAGGTGCTGTTTGTTTTTTCTTTCTCTGACTGGGCTGAAATGGCCCCATTTTACATGTAAAAATGGTCCCTTTCAGCTCATTCAGAATATTTCAGCCCAATCAGAATAAAACAAACAGTCATTCCAGGAACTTCTTCCATTTTTGCGTTGAGTAGTCCAGCAATATCACCTATATAATTGCGTCTTCAATTTGCCCCATTATCTGGTACATTTATCTATTCGAATTGACAAGATTGCTGTGATTTAAGATCTCAACTACTTTGAAAGAAACTTTCACAAAAACTATGAATTTGGATTTAACCCTAATTCCACCTGCGGTTTAGTTCACCACCTAGGCAATTTTAGTTTTTTAAATTTAGCCCAATTTCAGAATGCAAATCTGCCGACTCAGTTAGTATGCAAACTAAACTTTGCATAAAATAGTAAAGTTTGCATATATGAGTTTTTACATTTGAATTTGTTTACCATCAATTTCAATACTTTTTTGAACATCAAAATATGCAAATAATACTTTGCATATTGGCATGGGTTTTTAATAATGCAAATTATAACTTACGAATTTTTAGATTTTTTTTATTATGCAATCTAAGGTTTGCATAGTCCCATTACATTTTTTTAATTTTTTTTTTTTGGTATTGCTATTTGGTTTCGTTTTGATGATCTTGAAGAATGCTTTCTAACAATATAAATTTTATTAATCTAGATTAAAAGTTATAGCATTTTGAATTTAAAAAATATCATTTTTTTCCTTTTCGTCCATGTCATCATTTCTCACAAACAAAGACAGTTTGATTCCACAATTTAAAAGAGAGGTAATTTAGGTATGAAAACTTTGAACTTTTCTAGAAACTAAGAGCATTTCTAATGCAAATGTATTTTTTATGTAGAGTGCATTAAATAATATTTTCTTTACGTGATAAGAAAATATTCACAATGGAAATTTTTGAAAAAAATACATTTCTAATGCAAATGTCTTGGGATGCCATTTTAACTTATGTGACACTTAATTTTTTACGGAAAATGGTCAAAACGCCCATTATATAGGTTTTTGGATCCATTTGGTCCACAAGATTTTCAATAAGGCTAAAATACATTGTTTAAAATTTTTTGAATCTGTTTAGTTCTTTTTGAACTTTTATAAGTCTATTTAGTCAATTCCTTTCTTTTTAGTGTTCCTGTTTATGCTTATTGTTTTTTTTCAACTACTTTTTTTTGTCTTTTTCTAACTTGTACAACTGTAGGAGAGAGAAAGTTATCTTTTTTGTTTTTAAACTTTAAAATGTTATACCTCTTAAACTAAAATTCGGATTTTGACGAAATTCATATATTTGGAAAGTACTTTTCGAGATCTTCGAAACTAGACCAGTTAAGACTATGTTTTGAAAAACAAAAATTTATGCAAAAATATTTTCTGCCTGCTATTTTGAGTAATAGATTTTGATGAAATTTATATATTTCGAAAGCATTTTTCGAGATCTTCACTTCTTCTTTTATGTTACGTGATTTTGACTCACAAATTCTAATTTGGATGCAATTTAGATAAAATATACTTGCTATAATAGTTTTCTGTTTATTTGTGCAAAATGTTTTTTGCATATTTTGTGTTATTTTTGCATATGCTTTAAACATGCAAAAATATCTTTGCCTACTGTTTTTAGTAACTGAGTTTGACGAAATTTATATGTTTGGAAAGTAATCGTTGAGATCTTCATTTCTTCTTTTGATGTTATCTTGTTTTGAAGAATGCAAATTCAAATTTGGATGCAATTTAGATAAAAAATTTAGTTAAAAACATAGTTTTCTGTTATGCAAAAAAAATTTGCATAATGTTTTTTTTTTGAAAAAAGTTTTGTTGTCTAGTCTCATTTCGAAGATCTCAATGAATGCTTTTCAAAAAATATAAATTTTGTAGAAAATTGATTTGTATTTTTAAAGTTTGACAATTTTATGTGAAAACTAAAATTAAAAAAGAAATAGTTGGTGTTAACATGCACCTATAGTTAATGATTACTTTAAATTAGTTAAAGGGCATATCTGTCCAAACTTTATTTTTGGACTAAATAGACTTGTATAATATTTGGTGGACTAAATGGGCTCAAATAAACTTATCTTGGATGTTTTGTACCTTCTCCCATTTTTCAGTAGGCCAAACTTATTTTGTTTAAAAAGTAACTAAAAATTTTGGAGGAAAAAAAATTGTTGACGTGGATCGTAAGACAATATGAAGCTGAATGTCGAGAAATAGGCATTCTGCGGTTTGCGTTGTGCACTATGGTGCATGTCGGCAGATGATCTTGAGTTTTATGTGGTGATCAGCAACTAGGTATCATACAAAACTCGAGCTCATTTGACGGTATGTACCTTAGGGCTAGATACCCAAAATTCGAGGTCATGTGATTGTATGCACCTTCTGATGCAGTGCAATCCGTACCCATTGAAGCCACTCTCTTGCAAAGCTGCTCTCACATGAGCATTTTCTACAATATTCTCCTTAGGGTAAGTACTATGGACACTTCAAACAACAAAAAAAAATATTTTTTAAGGTTTGGGCAAGTACCATGGGCACCTCAAACAATCAAACCCCTCCTACCGATCCCAAATTTGAAGTTTGAGCAAGTACCACGGATTTCATATTTCCAACCAACTTTTTAACCTATGGAGGTTGCATGGAGATGATCCAATGACTAAATTATATGGGGTTGATCTCCTCATCACTAATCTTCACAAAAAAGTTACATGGTTGTAAAATTTTTGACCTCATTAAAAAATAATTAAAATTTTAAACTTTCTAAATAGCCCCTCTTTCCTTAATTTTTTCCCGATGAGCTTAAATTTTAAAATGAGTTGTGGTAATTTTCAAACTCTTGATGAGCTTAAAAAAGTATTAAAGAATAAATTTGGTGGAACATGTAAAAAAAGCTTTATGAAAATATTCAACCCCTTCCTTTTTTTTTTTTCTATGTAACGTCTAACGAAGACGCTGCTATTTGAACATTGAGATCAAATGTTACAATTGTAATATTGGGCTGTGGGGTCCACATGGTTACGCTTCAAGAGCTGAAATTTTGTGAAGTTGTTCTCTTCATCATGTACATCATCTTCACAAAAAATCAGCCCATTCTAAAACTTATATCCCCATAAAAAATTGATCGGAAGTTGATTGATAATTAATGGTGGGAAATAAACGGTAAGGAAAAGAGTCAATTTTTGATGGGGTTAGAGGTTTTAGAATAGACTAATTTTTTGTGAGGATGATCTGCATAGTGAAAAGAACAACCTCACCAAATATCAGCTCTTGAAGCGTAACTGTGTGGACTCTACAGCCCAATGTTACAATTGTAACTTCGGTTTCAATGTTGAAATAGCAGCGTCCAATGACCAGTTCTTGCATTTAAGACTGCACCTAAAATAGGATCTTATCCCATCTTTGGTTGGTATTCAGTATTCATTTATGGCTCCATAATTAGACGGACTGAAAGATTTTTCTATTTTCTTTTTCCTTCTTTTCTTTGGAATTGCAGATGTTCATTCTTCAGAAATTGGGTACTTATATCTTCTCCAACATACCATGTTACATGCTATTTTGGACCCACCTTTTTTAGTCATTGGAACTGATCTCTCCATCGACATTTTAGAATGATATGGATAAAAAGAGTGTGTTTTAATTGTCCTTCTAAAAAGGTTTTACGGGTCAGATCATACGTCTCATGGGACGACAAAAGATTTTAATTAATGGTTTAAATTTACTAGTAAATAATTTTTATTATTTCTTAAATTAAATGAATACGGTAATGTACACGTTACCGAGCCAGTAACTGTCTGACAATTGCATCTCCACCCACTATTATCTTTCGATTAAGGATCGATTGGTTGACTTAAGTTATATTTTCAATTTTGTAAAAATTTTAAAAAATCATATCCTTTCGAATCCCATTTTTTAAATATTATCAAAAATTAATTCAAATTTTAAACTTTTTAAATCATTTAGTTTTACTAACAATTTTTTTTAGGAGTGCTAGAATATATATTTTTGTTTTGTTTTTTAAAAGATGATTTAAATGGTGACTCGCCGAAGAGATAATCTCCAAAAAGTCAGTTCTTATGACAATTCTAGTGGGAAATCTAAAAATGGATCCCAAAAAATAAAAAATTCATGATGAAAAGGTGTTTTGCTCTAGTGGAGAATTTCTAAAAATGGGCGAAGAAATAAAAAAATAGAGAAAAAAAAGAGAGAAAAAATCAGTTGAGATATAAGGAGAAAAATAGAAAAGTGGGAGAGAAAAATAGCTTTCTTAATATTTAAAAATTAAATATTGTGCATTGCAGCTCATACAATGAGCATGCCGCTCATCCCATCAACTTACACTAATCCGATTAGCGTGCCGCTAATCCGATCTCACCTTCCACTATAGATCTCTAAAATGGTGGATTGGGATCTATTTTTAGGATTTAAGGGACTCCACTAGAGTGTGAAAACTGCTCCCACTAGAGCTGCCCTTTAAGTCATACGTACGAAGAACCACAACCCAGTGTAAGAAAGGTGTAAGAATAAGTCAAATAGTAATACGAAGCAAACGGTGCAAATACAATGATTGATGTTGATGGGTATGGTTCTTTGCATTTCGCAAAGGACAAAAGAAAAACAAAGAAAAAGCTTACGTGTTGATCAAAAAACCCATTTTTGTGAGGAGTAGTAAACGCACCTAAAGTTCCTAAGCAGACTACCAGTTTTGCAGCATTTTTTCCCCCTCCTTTGTTTTCTCCATTGCAGAAGAGAAGAGGAACAGACACAATCACTCCAATCATGGGTGGTGGTGGTGGTGAAGCTGCCTCTTCTCTCTATCTCCTCAAGGTACTTCTCCTCTCTCTCTCTCTTCCTCTCTTTTGGTTTTTTCTTTGTTGTGTTTCTAATGCAGAAACAGTTGCCCATTTTGAATTTGCAGAAGAAGAACGGTTGTTGGATGATAATTTACAAAACCCACCTGAATTATCATCACAAAACAACGATACCCACAGGTATTCTAATGTCTTTCCACTTCCCTTTCCTTGTTTCTAGTCTTTTTTTATGAGGATTTTAAAGGGTAAATTTTTATTTTTTTTTGGGTGCTTTGAATGGTTTAGTGACGATTTGGGTGTGAACGAAGTGGATGGACTGAAATTTTTCGAATTGGATGATGGTATGGGTAATTCGAGTTGTTTGACTTCTTCTGATTTCGAGATTCTTTGGAGGAGAAGATGTAAAGTTTACCAAGAAATTATGCAGAGTTACAATAATCTGCAAATGCGAATTGGAAGCTTGAAAGAAGCCAAAGATAAAATAATTAGGTATTATGATTCAATATCTGCTTACTTTTTTTCCATTATTTTTGAAAAACATACTATGTTACAGAAATTATGCTCTGTGTTTTTATGAATTTGTGGTTCCTTTGATTTTTAGTTGAAGAAGCTTTGTGGGTCTTTCTGGGTGGACCATAGGCATCTCTAATATGATGCGTTGAGGGATGATATTTCCTTTAGGATGACATCCTCATGTTGGAGACTCTGTAAGCTAAAAATTAGGCCATTATTCCTATTATATTGTGATCATTAGGTTTTCCAACTCGAGATAAGCCGATCAGGCAATCCGGGTTGGGATTGGATGATCCTTTAAACCATGCTATCATCTTGGCTTTAGATGGGTGTTGAAGATTCAGGTGCCCGTTTTCTTTAATTTATGCTTGATTTTGGTTCTTTGCCACTAAGTTAAAAGGAATTGACTGATGATTATTTATTTATTTATTAGGACTTGCGACTTTGAGTTGCATAGGTTCTGAACTGTTTAACTGATGTTCAGTTTTGGTGGATGGTGCTTATAGTGACTATATAAATCTAGAAAATGTATTGCATTCTTGTGATACAACTCATTCTGATTTCTGACAATAATAAACGAAAATACTCGTTGTTTTGGATGTTTACAAATTGAGATTCTTATTTTGCCTTGATAGAGCTCATATGTAGTTCTATCCGTGCAGCTACAAACCTGGAGCTTGGATTGAAGAGGTTGCTGGTCTAAAAGTGAGTGACTATGAGGTACCGAAGACAACGACGCTCATGTTAGTTGGCCCAAGAGGATCCGGGAAAAGTAGTCTTGTGAATAGGATTTCGAGGACCTTTGAGGATGACAAATTTAGGTCAGAGAGGGCTCAAGTATCATGTGAGTGTTGTACTTGTTCTGTCACATACTAATTTGACATGTAAAATGTAAGTGTATAAATTCTGAGGACTGTAATTCAGAATTTCCCTTGGATTGTTCATAGAACAAAAAGTGCAGAAAGTTAATTCTACGCCTTACAGAAATATATTCTATTTGTCATATTGTGCAGATAATGAATCTGTTGGAGATGGGACCTACTTTCTCCGGGAATATATGATTCCAAGAGGCTCAACTTCATTTTGTCTGTACGACACACGCAGTTTATCAGAAAATTCTTGTGATAATTTTGAAATGCTTAAGAATTGGATGACAGACGGTGTTCATCATGGCCAACTGGTTATCAGGTTATATTCCTAAACTTCATTCAACATAGCTTTTTAAGGTTAGTTATTCATTTTTCTTGAACTCTATCACTTGTTCAATTGTTTAAACAGGGATTCAGATGATTCATGTGTGAGGAAGAACATGAAACACAAAGCAAGGGGTGCAGGCTATTTTTCCGGAGAGAAGAGGATGGTTAATTTTGTTATTTTTGTTGTCAATGGACTTTCAGTTCTAACATCCATGGATGATAAAGAGAATAGGCAGTACACCAACTTGCTTGCAAAAACTTTCAGCTGCCCATACTTGTCATTTAAAGGTTTTAGATTTTAGTTATCCTTGACGTTTCCTCTTTACTCGTTGATGACTTCATGCAAATATAGCTGCATTCTGATTTTCTTTTTCTCCTTTATGTTTTTTTCTTTTCATGTTCAGTTGATATATATATTTATTATATATATAGGATTGGGGTATTACCATATTAATATGCAGGTTTGTTGGGCAAAATGGAGATTAGGACTAGTTTTTGGTGATCAGGATCCGTTCATCACAGATATTATCCACAAAAGATCAGTTTATACGTTGGAACTTCTAACTTTATTAAAGATCACAAGTCAATCGTTAGAACTTTCAAAACAATTCCATTTCCTATTGGACAACCAATAGCACCTAGAGGTAACAGTTATGTAAACAAATGTGTAGTAATGTCCCAACCCTATATTCACTAATTGACAAACCATTATGGGTTTTAGAAGCAAAATAAGTAAAGGGATGGATTTTGGTGAGGTCTCCCCACCAGGGAGACCATCCTCTCTAATAATAAGCCCTTTTTGAAACTTCTAATCCTATCGAATGAGTTCTACTTCATATTAATAGTAAATTGTGACCTCCAGATCTTCCAGCTTGTAATTCATCTTCCATAGGATGTTAATTTTGATATGGAATTCTTTTGTTAAGAACAATTTTGAAGTTGATAACATTCTCATGGAAAATCAACCCTAAGCTCTTCTCCTTTTGAACCCCTGAATCATTTGTCATTTAGTGTGTCAAAAGTGCACATGGTTGGGATCCATCGACACTTGAATGTTGATGTCTAAAATGTAAGTCATGCTCTTCGGTACCATGAAAACGAATAAGGGATCTATGGTGAGAGGATGATCTGCTCACTTTGGAGATCATCTACCAAAAATCAGCCAATTCTGGAACTTCAAACCCTATTAAAACTGGGATGCAAGTTATATTCTCACACAAATTAGCCCTTGATACATCTTTATGTGGTCTATAACCACATTAAACATAGATTCCGCTTATATTATTTTCTTGGATATGACCTCAAAGGAGAGGAGATCAACCTTGTAGAAATTCAGCACTTCGCACACATACATGTGGTTCTTGGGCTCACATGAAGATGAGTCAAGGTCTGTTTTTTGATGATGGTGATCCAATCATGGAGATCATCTTCACCAAATACCTGTCAGTTATGAAAATTATTTTCTAACAAAATTGTATTATTATGCCGTTCATTTCACCACTGTCTTTGTATTGTCATTTCGTACGTTTAAAAGTTCCAGAGTGTGCTATTTCTTGTGATATATTGTTAAAAGAATGAGCAACTTTATATATATTCCTAACTGCATATGTATAAACAAACTCATGTTGTTGACTACTTGTTCGATTCTTTCATTTACTTCATATTGCAGATGATAAACCTGTTGTTGTGATCACATATGGTGATTTACTTTCACATTCTGACCGTGCTCGTATACGTATCCATTTGGGAGAGTTGCTTGGCATTCCACCAGATACACAAATTTTTGACATACCAGGTCATACCTTTGAAACTATTCAATTATTTTTTTCACAGAAAATTGGATCTAATATTGAGCACCATATGAGACTAAATAGCTCTTATTATCCTGATTGCAGAAACATGTGACCCATCAACTGACTTGACAGTAGTTGACATGCTTAGATTTTCCTTAGAGCATGCTGATAGAAATCTTCCTCTTAGACAGTGGTGGTCTCTGAACAAGGTAGAAACCTTTTTTCTTTCATAAAACCCGTTACCCTTTCTGTGAGCTAGAATTTTTCTGTAACTTGTTTAAAGTGCTTAATAGTTCTTTTTTCCCATGTATAGATAGCTTGTTTTTCTTCTAGATATTAAAAAGAGGTGGGATCGGCTGCAGAGTTTTTTTGTTTCCAATGTGTTGCTAAGACTCCATGGGGCCAAACCATCAAATGATCTACAGGGGGAGGAGATCATCCTCAAAAAAATTAAGCCCTTAGATCATTTACATGTGTGCCCCACAGAGTCTTGGCAACACAATTGGCAACGAAAATCTTGGAAGCCAAATCCCTCTATTAAAAAGTATTTGTGAATAGATTCAATAGAGTATCCTTGAAGGGTGCAATATCAATGTCAGATATTTTGATGTGCAGTATAGTACCTTTGAGGCTCTTATTTGCGTACCCGGGTATCATAAATTGGTGACTAATTGTACAATAATTATTGTAGCCTTCCAAAATCTTAGATATTCTATTTGTTCATCTTTTTACAACTTTGCTAATACTAGAAGTACATGCACTTTTTATCAGCTTCTAGCCTTCTACCATAGACGCTCCCTTGGAAACTTAGTTATATTTTGGTATGATTTATTGATATTTGGTATCTGAGGTTTATGTTCAAACTGAATTATGAAAACGATTAATTTAAGCAAATGAAATTAGAAAATCCAACAAGTTGAGAATGCTGGCCTTGAAATTGGGCCAACCTTTACTTACATTGAACTTAGATAATTTAATTAAATACAAGACTAAAAGGGTGGTCTTCTAATATCATACAAGGACCTCCATTGCATCCCACATACGATGTTTTCTTGCCAAAATTTGATGTATTACTGGTTGGGTCTATCCGTTTTATGGTCTTTTTCTGGCCCACTGGTCATTACCATTCGACTATGATAGATGGGATAGTGCATTTTTTACCATAAATTTCAGATGACAATATCTTGTAAAATAAGTACTCATCCATCAACTTGTGCATCTGCTCTAACCTGCTGCAGACCGTGTTTAACTCTTAAGTCATTTATTTATCGCTTGCTCGTGGCTACCCAATGTGGTACCCGAGAATCAGTTAGTGTGAAGTCGTGGCTCTTGCTGGTGCAGCAATTATGGAACTTTGACAAAGAAGTTTTTGGTGTCGGATATGGTAATGAAGTCAGAGAGTGATCCCAAATTACCCGATATGCCTAAATGCCAGTTTAATTTATTTCATATATTAAGAAATATGTTTCAAATCTATTTTCATGCACCTAGCAACTTGGAAATACTGCATTAAGATAAATTGATACGCATGCAATTATGAACCCTTCATAACTGATAATTTTGAAGAAATTTTATGCAGAGGTTAAAGATTCTTTTCAATTTTGTAAGGTTTACATTTTTTCTTATACAACTCAGTTGCTTGTTTGATTTCCTTTCCGCCCAATCTTCAAGGTTGGTTCTCGGGTTGAAGGTCTACTTTGGCTATGTTTGATTAACAGTTAACACAAAGTGGATTTAAAAGGAAATGTGTTTCTCAAGGATGTGTGATTATCAGAATCTCTTTTCTTGTTGTCTTTGAAACGTAAAGAAACAGTAGATTGGCTTGTTAGAGATTCTTTTGTCTGCAATTGACTTGGAGGGTTTTTTTCTTTTTCTTTTTTTCTCTAGTAAGAAGTCATTTTTCATATTATATGAAGGTTCTGGAAACTTCTTTTCTGCCCACTTCCCACGAACTGCATTCACCCTTTGCATTCTCTAAATCTTTGTCTCTCTTGGTTTTTAGTATACCCTCCCTCCATAGCAACCTCTCTGGCACAAATAAGCTGAAGAGAGATGGTTTAGAGGGTGTTTGGTAACAATAAGTCAAAGTGCTTATGCTTCTCATAGAAGCACTTCTACTTTTGAGAAGTCAAAAGTTAGGAGAAGTTTGTATTGCAAAGTACTAACTTATAAGTAAATAAGTTAGTAGTTTGTCGGAGACCATTAATTGTTTAAGAGAGAAAATGACAAACTTAATGCGCAACTCAAGGCAAAAGTAACTTCTCACAAGTCAAAAGCAAAATTTTTTTGCTTTGCATTAAAGAAACTTTTCTAATTATATATGTCATTTTGTTTTTGCATTCCATATATGCTTTTCTACTTTTTGACTTATAAGTAGAAAAGTTACTTATTATTGTGTTGCCAAACACCCTATCATAAGTGAATAGCTCAACCTCAATTAGAAAATTTTGAATTTTAGAGAGGGGGGCAATCCCGTGAATGACAAAAAATTTGTGCAGTTATGATTGCTGATATAGTAATATTTTTAGGAGGTTACCCATGATAAGGATTTAGTTGATTTACTCTATGGGATGGAAACTGTGCATTGAGTTAGGACCAGTACTTTGGAAGGGGATACTTCCAACTTTCAGCCCCGTTCCTGTGCATGTATGTAGTAAATTGAATCTACCTGTTGCTCTGTTGTACTTAGATTGGAACTTTAGGGTTCCTTCCTCAAGTTGGTTGGAGAATGGAGACGTTCTTTTGTGTAGTTTAGATCTGATTTCTTTCGCCGGATTGGCAAATTAAGTCAACAGCTTGGTCTTGGGGTGGTGTCTCGGTCGGACTCCTTGGCTTGTGATTCTTCATCTTCTGGGCTATGCTTCCTAATCCGAGCTAAAAACATGTGGATGAATTCGGGAGGATCTATACCCCGACTATGGGGTCCATAGGTTGATTTTTAGTGAGGATGATCTACTCACCATATAGACCACCTCACAAAAAAAATAGATCATTCTAAAACATTTAACCTCATTAAAAATTGATTGACATTTGACTATAAAATACCTTCTTACCCTCACTGTCAGCATGTGTCCATGTTCACAGGCTAACATTATTTAATTTCATGCAGGTTTTGGGAGTATTGATAATGATCTCTCTGGTTTGTGCTTGGTTGTTCACTATTTGGGGATTTATCCATTTCTTCGAAGACAAAATAGATTGGCATGCAGTCTGGCATTTCTGTTGTAGCTCGAAAAGAAACACAATTTGGGATACAATCCAGCAGGGGCAGCTTAGATCAGAAGGGTGCATAAATTGGCATGCAATTCGACATTTGTGGTACGACTAAGATACTCATACGCCTCTGCCTTTCTAGTTTTGTCGATTTTCTGTTCTTTGTTTCGCAGAATTGGGAGCATCTTCTGATCTTTCATGTATATAAGTAGTGTGTTCATGGTCTGTTCATATCTGTATAGTTTATTTCAAACAAAAATGCAACCTGATGTTGACTTCACTGCATGAAACAGTAAGGATGGATCTGAAGTCAGCAAAATAGTTCCTCTGGTTGAAATGCTTAAGAAAATTTGGTATATTATTTTCCAACTTAATGTACAAATATTTGCTCGCATTTTATGCATTTAAATGGGATTGCTTTATTTCATAATTACTAGCTGCAGGCATGTGCATTGCACATAATTGACAGAAGTCTGCGCACCCCACTTTCTTCTTGGAGGAACTAAAAAGATGAAGAAACCTAAGACTAATAGGTAAGAGAGATGGGTTTCTGGCTGGCTAAAGTAAGTTAGTATTGGAGGCTTGTTTTTAGGGAGAGGTTGTTTTAGGGGTGAAAATTGTACATGGGTACTTGGAGATGAATGAAGAAGCCCGGACAAAAAAATGACCGTTATGACCTTAAGTTTGATGAAAATACTTCTTTAAAGGATAGCAGAGGTAAAAAAAAGCCTCTAAAAATCAGGCTTTGTCTGAGATTCAGTATAGATGTCATAGCAAATTGAGTACAATCTAACATGTTTGGCATAAAACCATGTGAACCTAGATGGGATTTTATTTTTCACACTCCTAGTATATTCTCTAGTTCCTAACAGATTCATGGTTTTATAAGAACTTGTGACATTTGTTTTAATCTATCGAATCCACGACAAACCTCAAATCCATGTGTTCTTCTGACAGGCTACAAAATTTTTTATGTTACCTGGCTGAGGCTAGATGAGATAACCAAAACTGAATTTCGCTTTGGATGGTTTGAACTGATTTGAAATTCTTTACTAGTGTGTTTGGATGTAGAATTCATGTTTTCCAAGGGAAACATGAGTCCTTTGAAATATGAATCCCTAGAAACATGAATCCTTTGGTTTGTTTGGCAACCATAAAAGAATCCATAGATTCATGAATCCTTGGAAGCTTGAATCCTTTGGTTTGTTTGGCTGCCATTTAAAATCCAAGGAAAATCTCTATTTTGTTGTTTTAATTTTGTGGGGTGTAATCTACATTGAGTTGGGTGAGTACATAGTGAATCCTTAGTTTAGAATTCCAGCAAATTCTAAGGGGGAGGTGGGACTCCAAAATAGGGATTTGTTAGAAAACAAGTTTCCCTGGAAAACATGTTTCCAGGGTTTCTTGGCAGCCAAACAGACCAGGGAAATATGAATCTTTGGTCCCCACTGAATCCCTACCTTAGAATCCCCTTCCAAACAAACCATACAGGTTTTGGAACCTGGTATGTGGATTCAGATACTACTGAGTAGAAGTTTAGATAAGACCTTGTCCAATTGGCACCGTTGTCCAAATAGGGGATTCCCAGGAAACCCCTATTTGTAGCCTAGTATGCCTATTTTAAAGTGGTTTGTGTTTGTTCCGAATTGGTGCAAACCAGTTCTATATCTTAGCCAAGCAAGACTTGTCCAATTGGCACCATCTGGACTGTTGGATTGTGCTGGATCATTATCCACCCCCAGATTGTGCAAACCATCACAATCTCTCTGTTCAAACATGTCCCTTCATCTAACGTTCTATATTAGACCATTGTTATTGCAGTTTCGAAATGTTTAAGGGATCCTCTGCTTTTTCTTTTTTTTTTTCCAGAATGATTCTCAACTCCTCGCGATGATGCTTACGTACATATGGTATCAGAGCTATAGGTTCTAATTGATTTAGCAAAATCAATCCCTCAAAAGATTGTGCTACATGTTGAAATAATGTTTGGATGCGAGCACTTATCATATTCCAAATTTCAAAATCAACGTTTTAACGTAATTCAACAACTTACAAAATCTCTTAGTTGTTCTGACCGCTCGAAGATCAAGTCGATTGGTCAGGGTGATCTAATTGATGGACTCTATCATCTCCATCTCCACCTCTATTTCTTTTTCTTTATTGGTTAATAAGACTTTTGACATCTGGCATTGGCGGCTTGTCCACCTCATTAGATTGGTTTCATTAATTTGTTTCCAAGTTTGAACATGCTTGTGATATTTGCTTCCAAGCAAAACAATCTAGCTCACCGTATTAAGTAATTTTTTATTTTTTATATATATATATATATATATATATATATATATATATATATATATATATAGAGAAAACGACTAAATAGTCCTTTTTCCCATGTGTTACTACAGTTTGGTCCCAGCTATC
>MVGT01003535.1:246529-263820 GCA_002174775.1 Macleaya cordata
GTTAATAATGAAAAATAGTTCTTAATGATGCAAAACGAGATTCTTCTTCTCTGTTCGTTAAAGTAAGAGGTTCTTCGAACTTACAGATTCAAGGATGATTTTGTGTTTTGTAGTGAAGAACTTCTTCAGATCTGTTCGAAAATCGCGTTTTGCGTCGTTTCCGGCGACTGGTTCGCTGGAGAAGAAGACTCTTGCAAAATGCGTTTTGTTAGGGTTTTTTTGACTGTGAGTAAGTGTTAAAGCTTTTATACTGTTTCTAGACGCAGTCTATTAACCGCGAGGGTATTTTAGTCCTCTTAAAAGCGCGCGTGTGGTTTCTGTGTTTTTTGGACTAAAGTGTCATAAATGTTATTGCTGGGACTGAACAGTATTATTCCCTATCAAAAGGGACTAAACCGTCGTTCCCCCATATATATATTTTCTAAGTTTTTAGCAGAACCTATAGAATTTTCTACCTGAAAGGGACAATCAACATATTGCTCGAAGTTGAGCATTATTCTATTTTCCTCATTGGACTTTTGCGCGCGTGTGGATCACTGAATCATTTTTTTTATAGGGCCCATTACTTGAAATTACTTATTAAAAAGAGTTCCCACTTAAACTACATTGCCTAAACAATGTGGGACTAAACCAAAAAGAATTGTTGGGCTAAAAATCCCAACAAAACCCAAAAATCATTTTGATAAATTTCCAACAAAAATAAGCTTATGGGTGTAAATGTGTAAACCTTGTTGATCAACAGGCACAAGCTGCACGCAGCCATGGTTCAAATTTTTTAATGTTTTGGGATGTTTCTAGTGTGATAATTAACCCTAACTTAACTGTTTCAATTTGTATCCATACCTTAGTAACCAGAATCGGTATATGGGTGACACTCCCACTCTGCACACTCCTACTCCAAACCACACTCTAAAGATAATTTTTAACTTGGGACATTTTTTAATTGGATGCTCCTGCTCCTGCTTTCATTCCTGCTCCACGCTCTGGTTACTTAGATCCATACTATTCATGTTTTACATTCAGTTTCGATCATAATGTCTGGGTTTGTTAAAGATTTTAAACCTTGCACACAAGAGATCATAACAGAGTATTGAAACTGTGTAGGTTTTTCAACACAAGAGATCATAACATACTACAATCCTATGGAGTCTTCGTAAGTACTGAAGACTAAATACATTATCAGTGATTCAGAGATGTCCAAGTTTTTCAACAACTCAACTAGTTGAAATAATCAGAAAATGAGATTTTAAACCTGCACAAAGAATATCATATTGTTTACCAAAAAAAAAAAAACAAGGTCGTTTGGACAGTTCTTTTAATCAGATTGAATTTGAAGAAACTATTGATTAGTAAAGAGTCTTCAATTATATTCTTGTTATTTTTTTCCCCTAGTTACCGACACTCCCTGGAGTTGTAAAGCCTGGTTGGTTCGCCATTGTAATCCTCCTTTGAAGCCGGTTCAGAAAGTCTGAACACCGAAAAGTTAGAAACCCTGCTCCAAATTTAGTCAGTTCATTCATTTCCAAGTTGTACAGATAAAAAACAAAACATGCATTTTGCTTTCTTTCTCCAGTCTGCACAATTAAACATTCCAACCTACTACTGACTGATATAGAAGATTAACAGCAAACAAAAGAAAGACATGCCATAGGTAATAAGAATGAAACTCAAAACTTCCTCTCATTTATAACTTTTGGAGAGTTTCAGGTTACAGCTTAAAAGATGAGCCGAAAAAAAAATACAACAAATGGAATCTCAAATGTTATACCTTGTTGATTCCGGCTATTGAAGTTTTGAGCAAAACCCAGATCACCGTCCAATTCTTCGTTACAGGATCCTGTCTAAAAGATTTATTCCTGCCGCATCGCAAATTTGCAGACACTAAAAAAGGATAAAAGGAGAAGAAAAGAGAAAAGGAAAGAAAAAGAAAAGGCGGCGATCATTGAAGAAAAAATAGAGGAACTCGAAATGAAGAGGAATTTGATTATAAACTCATCTTCCTCCAGAAGCAGTAGTATTTGAAATAGTTTGTAGAAATTTAGCCTTTGAAGCTCGGTCAGTTGAAAATCTACCAAGTGCAGCAATTGTTGCTGTACTACTTCCCACTTTCTCGATCCCTCTAGAGATCATACAGATGTGATTTGCTTCTACAACCACCATCACATCACCACCTAAAACTGAAGAAACTGTTTCAGCTATCTGCCTTGATAGCCTTTCCTGTACTTGAAGCTTGCAGCCATGGAAATGTACTATTGACTGCAAAACAGATCTCTTAATGGGTTCAGCTCCTTTTGAATGAAAGTATCCTATATGAACCACACCGTGAAATGGTAAGAGATGATGCTCACACAGAGACCATAATGGAAAGTTCAGCTCAGATCGGATCTCATCTTGATCATGACTGACATCTGGACCATTAATGTCTGAACAAAAGTTTCGACCAGAATCAAAGCCATTCAGCTTCATTTCCAAATTACATTTCTTATACTTCATCAGCCACTGCACAAATCGATGAGGGGTTCCAACCAACTCTTTCCTTGACGGGTCTTCACCCATAGAATGAAGTATCACAGATACCGCATTGATCATAGCAGGGAGAGTAGGTTCTGGTTTGCAGGAAACTCTATGGATTGAAGGGTTTCTTGGGGTCAAATGCCCATTGCACATTGCATCAAGAGGCCTAGATGGGCACCAATACTGGCTGATGGAGGGTTGTTTGTGGGCTTTTTCCACATCTATGCCTCTAAACTTCAAAAGAGCAAGGAAATCAACCCAAAAATCTCCATTTTCATTTTCGAGAACTCCTGAACCCGAACTGACCAAAACTTTCACCCACCCTTGCATTTCAACTTTAGAAGGATGGAAATTTGGGTTTGTGCAGCAGAGTTCAACTTCCGGGGACTGAATGTGCCAACACTGGAGGACAACCGCGACGCCCGCTGGTTTTATTCCATTATGCAAACCTGAACATACTTCACCTGCTAAACGCTGTGGATTTTGAAGTCTCTTTGCAAAAACATCTGCAACCCTGGAGAGTTTGCTTAAGCCCACAACTCGTTCTTCGGATGGGACATAACCGACATGGCACTGAACTTGGAACGGGAGCAAGCAAGATTCACAGATCGAGAAGAGGTTAAGGTCTCGAACGACAACGAGCCCACCGGCTCCTCCTGCATGGCCAACTGCACTATCCAAACCAGCTTCAGGGAACAAAGCACCTTGAACGATATCCTTTACCTTGAGTCTGTAACCTGGAAATAAAATAGAATGAAATGAATTTATCCATAAATCAAGAAGGCTTGAAATCTAAACTCTATTTCAGAAAATTCATACATCAGAAATCATTATATGAAGAGATGATAACCACTTCCCATGGTTGCAAACAATTCATGATTCCAAGTGTAATCTTTGGGTATAAGTAAAAGGCAACCATGAGATATCGCAGCTTGGAGGTACTCAGCTTATTCTGTTGTACTTTGTTTTACGTAATAAGTCCAGGAGTTCCAAAATGCAAATGCTTACAAGTATCTTACAGAGTAAAAAAAAACGTTCTAGTATGCGCTAAAAAGGTAACATTGACGAGAAATCTTGAAAATAAGTTAAACAGATCAAATTGTATCCTTTTCAAATTGTCAAGATATTTTTATTTTCTCCTTTTTCTTTGTCTATACAAAGATAAAAATAATTACTAACCATTTAGTTTAGAACTTTATAAAGAACTCATGGAGATATTAACTTCTCCTTTGTGCTTGGAACCCAACGAGGTTCAGAAACCAAATGACTTCAACATTTCTGAAAGACCGACTATTTACTTGGCCATAGATTCAACAATATAATGTTATTAAAGTTAGGCAAAGTTGTGGAAAAAAATTAGCTGAATTTAACCAACTTAACACTTTCTGAAAATTCATATGTAGTATTTTAGCAAAATGTGTAAAACTGACAATTAAACTTAAACAGTTTCAAATGTATTCAGATCCCCCCCTTTTTTTGTCTCCTTGCATTAGCTAAATTTTCAAGGTTGTTTAGTCCATCAATAAAAAAGAACGAAAAGAAAAGAAAAACAGCTAGTAAAAGTTGAATTCAAGATCCAAGTATTCGTTAAGTTGTGTTTATTGATGTTGTTCTCAGGTTATAATCATCTTACTGTAATTGCATGTTTCTTCATTACTATTAAAAGTATGTAAAAGAAGAGAATCTATGAATTTATGTTACTTATCCAAAATAGATTTATTTCATTAAAAAAGTTCAGCTAAGAAAACAGAAAAACTAAGTAAAACTATAATTTCCTTTTTCAATAACATATACAGAACATATTTAGGGTAATAAGGTTATTATTTGATTTGAGTACGAAAAGCCATTGATGCAATTGAATCTTATTTACAAGTAACATTATTTTTAACAGTTACTACTTATTAGTGAACTTTATTTCTCAATCTTCCAAATATTTAGTTAATTATGTGTTGAGCATTAACATGCTGAAGTTGAAGATTATACTCCAAATGGCTTTTCTTTTCTGTAACCACGTGATGTTATCATGCTTGGTATCATTTTCAGTTATATCTTGTGTGTTCTCCTCACGTTTTAGCAATGATTTTCCAAACCTTGCCAAATGGATGAATTTTTGCATGCTTTCGCTTGCCGAATCCAACTTCCTTCAATATCAGATAAAAATAATAATAATAAACTTCCTTGAATTAATTCTGAATTTGACTAGGCAAAGTTTATGCAAATTCGAAGGCTCAATAACTTGCTAGGGAGCATCCACTACTAGTTCACTATGCACAATAATTTACAGAACACTAGAGGTGCAAATGACACAGTATCTATTCAAGGTAAAACAGACAGTAGCAGCACAAATTTCTATCATCAGCCAATTGAGTAAAGCAGAAATTTAGATACTCTTAAACGATTTACCAACCTACTGCTAAAATTAAACTAAAAAATCTGTACTTTTTAAATCAGCAGTACTATAAAAAACGAGCATATGATTAATGAATCAGGTCAATAAAATTAGCATCAACCCATGTCTGAATTAGCAATATATAGTGACGCAACGTTAACATAATCCAGTTAACTTAAAATGAGAGTATAGAGAGAGATCAAATCAGCAGATCCAAGTAGAAGAAATTCTGTGTGAAGAAAAAAAGGGTAAGAGAAAGAAAAAGCACCTTTGGTTCCTTCTAACAAAGCCTTAGCCACACGAAGCGGAGTTTTCTTCAGGCCTTCTCTATTAAAATCCTCCCCCAATCCCTGCAAAAGAACCTTCACAGAGTCTTTAATGGAAGAAATAGCCTCCGACTCTTCTTCTTCCTCCTCAAAACACCTTTCAATTTTCACTCCATTCTCCAGTTCTCCATTGAAATGCCCCTCATCCAAAGCGCCCATTGACAAACACCAAATCCCCCTCTACAAACAACAGAGGAATCTAACACAAACCCACGAAATCAAAACTTCCCAAAATCAATACCCAGTTCTTAAAAAATTGAAAGAAGATTAGGAGAGTAAGGTACAATAACCAGACGTGTCGTTCAGATTCAAAATAACACAAATCCAATGAACCAAAAGCTTCAATAATTAAAACCCAGCTGTAAAACAAAGATAAGATTCAGAATTTAAGGTACCCAAATATGGAAAAATAACTGAAACCAGATGGGCAGGACAGATCCAGCAGAGGAAAAAACAGAAAACAGAGCAAGAATGGAGAAGACCCCAGTTAAGAAACTGCGAGAAAAACAGAGAACAAAGCTACCCAGAAGGAGGAGGAGGAGGAGGAGAAGGACAGTCGAAGAGATTAAACACGACGGCTCTTATAAGAAAAGAAGGATGAGAGGAGAGAGAAAAAAGAGAGAAAAAGAGAGAGAGAGAGAGAGAGAGAGAGAGAGAGAGAGAGAGATTGAAATTGGACGGACGAACAGTAGAAAACACATATAAGGCTACCGTTTGATCTTGAAATGTGTGGACTGATTTTGCGTTTTTGCTTCCCCTTAACCAATACCATGATGTGGGACCCACCAACTAGCTTTTAGTGTACGGCAGCGGACTATCATAGTCGGCATGGATCTTACGATCCAACGTGGACAAAACAAAGATCTTACTCCACCCCCAACCTAAAATCTAACGTGGCACATTCGTCTGGTCCCAAAAAAGTGTTCGAGATTTTGTTCACCCCACTTGTAAGGAACCATCATTGACCTCATTATGGCGCTCTAGCACTCTTGGAGTCTATGCTATAGATGATGTTTGGTTTGTTCACCCCACCTTTGTGGTGGGTGATACATAATCATCTTTCTAAGGAATGTGATTTTGTTCACCCACTTTGAAGTCGAGTGAATATAACTACGTTCTCCAAGGTCGGGTGCTAAAGATGATTGGTTGTAAGGAGGTGACGCTCTCGCTTTAGAACCTTGCTTCACTCAGAATTACATTTTTGTAATTTTGCAATTAATTGTAAAAAGGTGACACTTTCGCTCTAGAACTTCGCTTCTGTTCCGAACTACATTCTTATGTTTTGGCTCAGGTTTTTTCGAGACATTTTTTAGTTAGATGTTCCAGTTCCCACTCTTGCTTATGAATCCGCTTCCATCATGCGCTTTAGTTACTTAGCATCATCATGCGCTCTAGTTACTTAGCATTGAACTGCTGGATTATAGGTGGTGATGCTCACCCACCTTGAAAGTGGGTGAAAACAATCACACTCCCTGCATTGGTGTTGTTGGCCTGTTAGGTGATATATGGTCAGTTTGACTTTGACTGAACTGGTGGGACCGGCAAATGGGGTTCGTCCTGCCAACCCACCCACCGACGCTGCCTGGAGATCCGGATCTAATTTAAGAGGATCCAAGTTAAAAGAGTAGGGTGAAGTGGTGAACAATAATATATGTATCATCCTCCATGGGTGGAGACCATTCTCCTGAAATTTCCACCGTTAGATTAAATTGTTAAGATGTGAATTTCAAGGAAATTGACGACAAAGATCAAAGGATGATATTTTACGGTGTGTTCCTTTTGGAGGACATTTATTAATTGAAAATCCTCCATAAAAAGCATTTGGCCAAATTAAAATAACCTAGCGATAACAAATGTAAAGCCAACGCTAAGATCATAAAAAGGAGTTGCTACCATACACGAAGATGTGAAACCACCAACACCCACGAGCATATAAAAGTCGGCCAAACAGACGAAGAGACGTCACTACTATAGACAAAGAGAGGTCACAACTACAAGTGAATATAGGGCTCTAACATATTACATGAGTCAAGCTCAATGGCAAACCATAACGAAGAAGATTTGAACCCAAGACTTTCCAAGTTAGTAAAATAATAAATCCTCTAGTGGAGTATCAATTAAATGAGATTTGAATGAAGAAAGTATATGTACAAGCAAAGTTATATTTTTAAGTAATTGAATCCTAATCTCCCAGGGTTTAAATTATTTTGTTGTGTCCCAAAACATAGTGGTAGGATGTTCATGTCATTTATTCATGCACATAAATGCTTAGAGATCCGTAAGTGCTAGCTAGCTTAGGTGGTAAATTTTGTTGTTGTTGATAGCATAAATTTGAGTTCAAATCTTACTTGCATTGAATAAATTAGAAAATATTGTATGTCTTGCATAATATAGGTCCGTACAAGTACTCCATGGCAGAGTAATGATGCAGGAACCTCGAATTTGCACCCCAAACAATACCTCAAATTAAAAAATTGGTGTGGAGGTCTAATTTCGGTTTAAAGTCGAATTTTAAAATCTGAGGTATTGTTTGGAGTGCAAATCCAGGGTTCCTGTAGCATTTCACATCTACAACGTTGATGATTGATCTTTTGGTACTTACAAAATTGACAATTTCTCTCTCCCTACTTTTCGCCCGCCTTTTAGGGGTTGTATTCTCCGTTAGTAACTGTGCTATAGCTTTGACTTGTATTTTTATTTTTTAAAGAGGTGAGTCTAATTTTATATCAATGGATGTTAACAGAAATTGAACTCGTCTAAACTATTAGCAATACCAAACATAATAACTCAAACTTGCCTTCTTTGTAAATGTAATTGGGCAATTAATATGTAAACATTATATGGTTTTGCCATCTCCAACCCACAAAAAAGTAGTCAGACCTCAATCTTTTTATATCATTTCTTTATTTTTTATAAATATTTTGTTTGGTGCATTTAAGGACCACACTTTTTTTTGAGTCAAACACAACCATTATTTGATTGAAAAAGTGTAACCAACAATACGTCCTGAATCAAGTTGCTTGAATATCACTGTCTTATCTTATCTTATTTTATAAAGCAAAGTGGGACTTTTTGTACGTCCCACTTTTCCTAATAACAGCCCCTCCTTTTCCTAATAACGTTTTGAAGGAAAATGATTTAATTCTCGCGGCTTTTTCTTTTCCTTATTTTTCTATTTTTAATGTGGCGAAAGGTTTAGTCTTAAGCTATTTCCGAAACTAAAGGAATGGCTGTGTGAATTATTAGATTTTAACATTGGTGTCGTGGGTTCGATTTTCTTGATGATCACTCTTATTAAATTCTGATTTGATTGTGTGTAGATGGGAGGGATCTGCTCAGACATCAAAAAATAGTCAGATATACTATGCAGTGGGCCAAACACCTTGAATATAAAAAAATAATAAAATAAAAAATAATAAAAATTTTACATGCTTGAATTAAGGGTAGGATGATCCTAAAGTCAGACGTTTAGGCGCACAAAGAAAAGTGCGAGTTCGTAGGATTGTGCTAGGAGCATTTGAATTTATTATTTATCATTATTGGTCAATCCTTTAGTACATGTAAGTCGGTGATTTTTCTATTTTTTCTCTAAATCGTTGGTATATCGAACGCTCCTAAATTGTACTTAGTCCATGTAGAATTTGAATTAGGTCTATGCTATCAATAGAAACAAACATTACCAATTAAACTGTAATTAACATTTACATACAAGTGCAAGCCTCTAGCTACTACTACGTATAAAGCTAACAAATAAAAATTAGGGTTTGACATTAAAATGTTAAATATACAAAAGAATCTTTTGATTACCCATCATAAAAGTCTTTTAACATTATAACACCCACTCATCCACATTTCACTCATCATTCACAGTTTTAATTCTTATTAATTTAATTAATAAAAAATAAAATCTAATTTGCATACTAATTTGTATTCGTCATTCATTGGCTTACTTACATCATGTTGAAAGTATATGTTGTCCACTAGTTAATAATTTAATATATCAAGTCAAGAGGGTTTTCGAGGATTACTTTTTCAAACTATTAACTCCTATTCGTTTATTATTATTATTTTTCTAAAGTGCCCATAATCTTTATCAAAAAAAAAAGTGCCCATAACAATCGGGATGCTCGGTTGGTTGACAATCTTCTTATAGTAACTTGAAGGTCTTGAGTTACTGTAGTATTACTATGGAGTACGATCCATGCAATTTTTATATAATAAATATATATGCATGTGTAGGTATGTGTTTGAAGTGTTTCCTTAGCCATATTGTAGGGGTGTCAATTGGTACCCAAAAATCCGGAACCGAATCGGTATCGGAACTGGTTTTTGTAGTTCCGGGACCTCACTTTGTGGATCCAATAAATTTCGGATCCATTTCGGATCTACCTATTTTGGATCCGAAATTTTTCGGATCCACCCAACGAGTACCCGCGGGTACCCGGTTCCGTATAAATTCTATAATTTTATAGTTTAATTTACTATTATATAATAATTTTTTAATTTTTTTAATTTTTTTAATAAAAAAAGAAACAATGACTATTATTTAACAAATTTTATAATAAAATAAATTTTATAATTGAATAGAATACGAAAATACAAAATATAAATAAGTTTTGTGTGAAAAAAATAAAAAAACAATAACTTAAAACGGGTATCGGGTACCCGCAGATCCTAGCGGTACCGGATCCGGAACCACCAATTGAGGTTCCGGAACCGGAACCGAAAGGATCCGGAACCGCTTCATCTTAACGGAACCGGATCTAGAACCTTTAGGTTCCGATCCCAACCGACCCGTTGACACCCCTACATTATTGGGTGACTTTTTCTTTGTTGTAATGGGGTGACTTCACTTCGATGTTCATATGTTTGTAGTAGTTTTTATGCTCAGTCCTTACTAAATGCTTGCGTTGTTTCTAAGCCATGTAATTTAAGTATTAGTCCTGCATCTACACAAAAAAATTATTTCGACAAAAAAATAATTTAATAAGCAAAAATAAAATATGATTTTAAGGAGAAAAAACACAAGAAAATAAAGAAATAACTAGGATTAAAAGTTTCTTAAAATTTAGAAGAACACTGCCAACAACCACTTGCTCTGGTGGTTGGTATCCCTCCTTATAATATTGAGGTCTTGGGTTCAAAACTCTTTGGTTGTAGTATTACCATTGAGTGAGGCCCATGTAATTTCTATCTAGTATATATAGATGTATGTATGTGTAGGTATTCGTTTGGGGTGTTCTCTTCGCCGTTACTGGGCGACTTTCTCTTCGCTGTTACTAGGCGACTTTCTCTTCGCTGTTATGGGGCTACTTCTCTTTGTCTTTCATATGTTTGTGGTAGTTATGTGCTCAGTCCTCACCCACTTACGATCCCACTTACGATGTTTCAAAGTGATACGATCCTATATTTTTTTTATTTTATTATTCATTTTTTATTTTAGTTATTGTTAGGATAAAGTAAATAGTTAGTTTAGATGTGTAGTCCAGGTATGAGTCAAGGGTTGAATAGGTCAATTAGTTTGTACTAGTGGGTAAGTGGTAGTCCTATTTTGTAGGCATTATCTTGTAAGTGGTTAAGGGTCCTATTATGTAGGGTTTATTTTGGTTGTACCTATTAACTCTATTTAAAAAGTTTAACATGAATAAAAATGGTATGAAGAAATTAATTAATTAAAAACAGTAAACATTTTGTGTTTCTTGGAGGTTTTGTGTTTCTTGGAGGTCGTGGGCTCCTCAATCAGCCTTAAAATATTGAGGTCACATGCTTCTCTATTAGCTTGAAACTATCCTTCTTCTTCTAATCTTCTATTTTTTTAGTTATTTTAGATACAATCTTTGAGATTGTATCACAAAGCCATATGTAATTCGAACAATAGTCCCACTTCTACTAAAATTTTTTTGCAGAGGAACACCCATCTGAGTTTTGGTGTCTAAATGAGCAGCGTGCAATCCGTGGAGTGGTGGCATTGTACAACAATATTCCGTGTCAAACTCTTTTTCATTAATTACAGAATAATTTGGTACTTTCATAGTCATGTCCATTCCATTCCAGATACAATCAATCCACAGCCCACGTTTTCATCCCACGTGAAAAACCAAGACTTAACAATTTAACATGACTAGCTATGTGACCGAATTGCATACAAAACGTCTCTTACGTAGATTTTATATTGGGGAGTAGTTTGGAGTTATCCGCCAAACTTTTTGTTTTTTTTTACTCTTATCAAATTCTTTTTATATGTTAGTTCATCTTCCCTGTAAATCGATCTTTATATTATGAGTAGTTTTGTACTTACACCTAAAATTCTACTATTCACCATATTAGTGTGGTGAAATGCATAATTTTAGGGGTGAACTCTATAAATTATGGGGTGAGTTTTTATTTTAATTTAGGGGTGAACCACATAAATGTTTCTTTTTTTTTTTTTTGTCCTTCATCCCTTTATCCTCTATGATTCTTCACATTTTTTTTTTTACTTTCTGGCTTATAAACTCTTGAAGATAAAAAGAAAGCCTTCTTCTTCTTCTTCTTCTCACCAAACAGTCATAGCCAATGCCACACTCCATTGAATAAAAAGCCATCCTTGCAACAAGATAAGACTATCTCTCAGGCTCTAGACTCCACCTCAGAAAATTTGAGAGATAATCATTCATATGTGTGAAGAGAGCACGAATATCACAAAAACATTACTTAGGACTTAGTGGGAAAGAAGATGAGTCACCGCGCGAATCGACTCGGTACCAACCCAACCCACTAAAACATGGCCGACCGAGCAGACCAATCCATGGTCTGGCTCAGCTGAGTAACCCTCCTAAAACAGATTTTAAAAATCTATTCAATTTTTAAATTTGGGACAAGTTTGTCCCTCACTTATATACAGAAGTCGATACTCACCACTTTCTTTTTTTTTTTTTTTTTGAATGGAACATCGTCACCAACGAACGCAGGAAATGCACCCAATAAATTTAATGGGACAAACTTAACGGTAATACCACGGCCGATAAGTTTTGATCCCAAGACCTCCAACTACCAAGGATTTATGGGAGAGATGCACAACAATTGAGCCAAAGGCCCATGTGCCACCACTTTCTTTTTTTCTTTCCTTAAACAAGTCCATTAGCCACCGAATGAAGAAACCTTCCTTTAACTTCGTCCCTCCCACTGAAAAACCCTTTGAGAAGGCTAGGGTTTCAAAATTTTGAACGAGAAGAAGGAGAAATCGAAGAATAAAGAAGAGAAAAGTGTTGTTTTATATTTCTTCTCCATTTTGAGAAGGTTAGGGTTTCAAAAATGCAGCTTTAAATCTCGAGCTCAAACTCTGTAACTTTAGGGGTCGAAGCTGATGGGTAGAAGACGAAGAAATCAAGTAAGAAGAGGAGTATAGGTACTTTACCTTCCACCATTTTTCATTTTTTAAAAGGTTAGGGTTTTGCTTAGGGTTTATCCTCCGATTTCTATTTCCTTAGGTCATTTTCCTCTTCAAGTTGTGTGCAAAAGTGCTAGAGGAACTTGCAAATAGTTCTAAATCTAAGTTTTTCTAATCTCATTGATTTCCTAAGTTTGAATTTTATGCATTTTTATTATAGTCTGCTTGGACAAGGGATTTTGTGGGGACCAGGGATTTGGTGGAAAAATTATGTTATATTTTTCCTCAAAATCACTGGTCCCCATAAAATCCCTCCTTAAAATCTCTTGTCCAAGCAGACTATTAGTTTATTCAAGTACACAGTTCATTTAGAACTGTAAATTCATGTTTCTTTATATATGGTAACCCTGATCCCCATCGGTACAATTATAAAAAGCCATTAAATATGAAAATAAGCCACTAAAATATGGGTCTTTCACTTGTTCACAACAACAACCCCATAGTTTGTAACAATAATTTTTCTTAATGTGAGGCATTTTTTGAGGTTTCATCATTATATAGCTATTAATAGTTATACTTAGGCTGTGTTTGATAGCATTTGAATTCCATGAGGGTTAGTTCCGCAGAAACAATACAAATTCCGCAGTTTGTTTACATTTTTAATTCCACGGAAATAGGAGCCCAGTTACTTAAAAGCGTGGCTAATGGTTAGTTTTTAAGGTAATTCCATGGAATAGACTTCCTTGGCCCCCCAAGGAATTAATTCCGTGGAAGTGGTGGAAATGAACCTATTTCCGCGGAATACATTTCCTTGCTATCAAACACAGCCTTATTAGTATAATACTAATGTGAGATGTCAACTTATGCAATTCGTGGTAACTTGAGGGTATCTAGGAAAGATGATATTCAGTTTCTTTTTGTGTCACTAAAAGAAATAAAATCCCTACTACAACATTTGAAAAACGTTGTTAAAGCCCTTTTACAACTTTTTTTACAAAAGTTGTATACCGAGACATAGTAAAAAGTAGGATATATTTTACAACGTTTGTCCAATGTTGCACGAGACGTTGTAAATATATTTTTTACTTTTGTTTTATAATTTTAACGACATTTGTTCGACATTGTTTTTACTAAAGATAATAAAAGTGGAACGTTGTAAATAATGTTTTTAATAGGACATGGCAAATAATATCCAAACAGACCAATCCGATCTGATCCTAACTGGACCGAATGGATTTGAACTGATCCAAACACTCGTCTGGTTTGAATTGGTTTCAATTTGATGAAAACCGATTAGGTCGGATCGGTGAATGGATTGAATGTATTAAGAGCCGATATAACGGAACCTACCAAATCTACCTATTCTATTTTCTTTATAATATATTTAGTTACATATTTGAGCAAATTGTTTTTACCCCCTCAATTGCTAATTGGAAAATCACTTACCCTCCCAAATCTTTTAAAAATTCACTTATCCCCCCACTGTTAAAGTTTCCGTCACTTGACTATCCAAATGGTCAACTTCGTGTCACGTGCATGACATGTGACGCAAAAAAGTCTAAAATACCCTCTTATGTTAGTAACCCAACCCAAGTGAATACCTTAGGTTAACTGAACAAGTGGTTTCATCTTAGCGGTCAGATTTTTAACGGCTAAGATTATAATAAAAACCTTGATGGGATATCAGAGTGAGAAAAAGGGGATATAATTTTCTTCCTCATCTCTGCAACTTGTAGCCCTAATTAGTAACCCACTCACCGTATTGTCACTGCGAATCTCCATTTTACAAAACAGAGCTTGCTCTGACTTTAAAATTGGATGGATTTTTTACGAACATAGTTGAAGATTTGGAAAGGATGAGAGAGAAAAACATGGGATTATTGGTACGAAAATGACTACCATAATTGAAAATTTTGTCACATAAATCTACTTGTGTTTTTGAGTCATTATGGATGGAATTCAATTTTGGAGAGTTTGATTTTTGGGTTCCGATAATTGGGTGGCCAAGTGCAACTGATTAGTTTAATAATTGTTGGAAGAGGAAACTAGGGTTTGTGTTGAAGTTACTAGAGGGAATCGGAGTGAGATTAAACATGAAGATGTAATGAGAGTGATTAATTTGGGGATGAATAAGAAGGGGAAATGTACCACCCTATTAAAAACCTCATGTTCCTTTTTTCCTTTTATAAATCCCCTTATTTCTTTACCACCACCAAACCCTAGAATTTCAAAAAAAAATTAGTCATTGAAGATATCAGAGATCTGAACTAGAAATTCAATTGATGGAAGATCAAAGAGAGGTATGTACTGAACTGATCAGCATCATCATCATCTCCTCTTCCTCCTGTTCTTAGCTTTAGATTTTGCCTGGTTAACTCCTAAGCTGAATTAATCTTCTTTTCCTTCTTTTTTTCCTTTTTAGTTAAATTTCCTATATTATGAGGGGGTTTTATCTCAATTTTCTTACTTTAATTCTTCTCGATTTAAGGCTTGTGAAGTTAGAGAGATGATTAAGGACGCCATTAAAGAAGATATTTTGTTGATGGATGAAGTTCCTATTAACTCATTTAAATGTAGATTATCACTTACCCCTACTGTTAATTATCGTATATCACTTATTTGAATAAACCTTATTCCTCTACCATACTTTAATTTCAACAAAGGAGACCTTTAAAGAACATTAATGGTGGTGATATAGAAATGGAGAAATAAAGAAGAAGAAGAAGATAGTTTTAATCACAGTCGTTCGTTAAGTGGGTTGTGAGGATGATGGCACGTGTTCAATTAACCTAAGGTATTCACTTTGGTTGGGTTACTAACACAAGAGGGTATTTTAGACTTTTTTTGCGTCACATGTCGTGCACGTGACACGAAATTGACCATTTGGATGGTCAAATGACGGAAACTTTAACAGTGAGGGGATAAGTGATTTTTTGAAAAATTTAGGGGGGTAAGTGATTTTTCAATTAGCAATTGAGGGGGTAAAGACAATTTGCTCTACATATTTTCTTGAAATCCTTGAAACACCATTCCACAAATTTTTAATTTTATGCCTCTGTTTGGTTATATGGAGGCCGTGCAAGCGTAGAATAGTTCCAAAGATTGCTGAAATAACATAAAAAGCTGGTTGGGCCCAATCATAGTTGATTCACTGGAACATAGCGGAACTCCATCCCCTAGAGAGAAGTATACATTAATTCGGGTTAAAGTAAATGATGCTTCCTGTTCTCATAAAGTTATAACGCCATCAAACATTTTCTCTGGACAAGGATTTGAAAAGGTTAGTGGGGGTTTACGTCAACTATTGGGAATGGTGCTGTGATATTGAAAGTTACTTATAAGTGCCTAAAATTGCATATCTCAACACTTTTTCTTGGCATTATTTAGTTCCTATTGTGCTTAATTGTGTGCAGTTATAACAAATTCTACATTTTTCCTCTTTTTATTGCATAGGTGTATTCTATCACAATTAGGGTACTCTTGCAAAAATAATTAAGCTTTTATTAATTTTGTATGTTTTTGTTGAATAGGACCTAGACACAATGGTGTATCAAGAAGGGTGTAGCTTTGCTATATGATATATGTGATATACCATAGGATATCAAAATAAATAATAGCTTTCTTTTTAAATAAACATTATTTTAGAAACATCATGATGATGTCTCTAAAAGAAGCAATAATAAAATACAAAAAATAGTTTTTTAATTATGTTTCTTATTTCAACTACGATAATTCCTTCCTCTTTATCTTTTTCCCTTCTTCCATCATATTTCACTTCCTAACAAATGATTAAATATTATTTCCTTCCCCATCCCTCCATTTCTTTTCTTTATCTTTTTCTCATCTCTACCACATACTTCCACGATGTTTCTTTTTTGTTTATTTTAGTAAAATGTAGCGGCTATGCAGAGCACGCGAGCCGACAAGAACTGCATGCGCAAAATGCAATTGAGGTGAGAGTTATAACAAGGAGAAGAAGGAGCAACTGAGGGAGAGCGGCGGAGGAGGCCTGTGGCCTTTGAACTAGGGAGAGAGAGAGAGGAAGGAGATCAGTTCACTAGCTGTATCTCATTTTCTTTGTATCTTATGTTCTTCTCTTTTGTTATTTAGATTAGAACTATGATCTCAGTTATGTGGTTCTAAATCTTAGCTTAGGCTATGATGAAGCCCCAAACTTGAGTAGTTCTAGGATTTAATTGTATTGTTCCTTGATGACCTCTAATGCATTAATTTTATCTCTCTAAACCTAGTTGATGAATCTATTGTTCTTTCACTATTTATGTGATGCATATGTAGTAGTTTGAGTTTATATAATTCATCAATTAATTTAGTCCTGATTTAATTGAATGCTACAATGCTTTTGGTTATTTGTGCTGTAAGAAGACAAGTAATACTTTAGAGTTGTATTTTTGACTGAGAAATAAATGTAATATTAATTATTTAAAGAACTCAACGATCCCGTCTTCGAGAAAACATGAGATTTTCATCTCGAGTGTTACTCATAACTATTAATCGGGAACAATTAAATTAAATCTATAGAATTATAATAGTAAGGTGGTAGATTCTTAGCCTTTGCATTTTTCTTATCATATTATTTTCGTAGTTTTCATTATTGCATTTTTAGTTAATTCAATTCATCTCAAATCGATCACTATCATTTTTGGGTTAGTTTAGGTGATTTTATTTTTAGATT
>MVGT01003541.1:4254-36452 GCA_002174775.1 Macleaya cordata
TTTAAAACACATTTTATCAAGAGTAAACAGTGTGGGAAACACTCTTAGCAATCTAACCACCTATGGTACTTAGTGTTCTAAGTCACTTACCATCCTAGGATGTCTTCCGGTGGTGAGTTGAGTTCTTCGGAGTCTTTGTAGATTTCTTCTCTTTCAACCGAAGTGAACCGAGACTCACTAGACTCTAACTCAAGTTACATTGACCATCTTGAGTTTACCTTTGACACGAAATTCGACAAACATAAAACATGGACCTTTCAGTATGCACCATACACTGAGGGATAGCATCCAACATAGGATGTGCCCAAAGACGACGAGAAGCAAGTGACGTGGACGTACTTTGTATCCACGCACCAACAAAGATGATGAAAACAGATTCATTAACACTACGGGGCGTGAATCTGAAGGAAGACGAAAGCAGATTCATTGACGCTATGGGGCGTGAATCTGAAAGACGACGAAAGCAGATTCATTGACGCTACGGGCGTGAACCTGAAGGATGACGAAAGCAATTTCATTGACGCTACGGGGCGTGAATCTGAAGGATGACGAAAGCAGATTCATTGACGCTACGGGGCGTGAATCTGAAAGACGACAAAAGCAGATTCATTGACGCTACAGGGCATGAATCTGAAAGAAGACGATAAGCAGATTCATTGACGCTACGGGGCGTGAATCTGAAAGGAGACGATGAGCAGATCCATTGACGCTACGGGGCGTTGATCTGAAAGACAAAGAAAGCAGATTCTTTGACGCTACGGGGAGTGAATCTGAAGGGTGACGATAAGCAGATTCATTGACACTNATAATGACTTCTAAAACTAGGATGATGTTTGTGGATTGTTTTAGGTATTCTTGAGACCATTAATGATGGTTAAAGTTGAAGTTTACCTTACTTAGAGTTTAGGGATTTTGATGATTCCAATGGAACCTTGAGTTTGGGTCTAGAAATTTTATGATGATGGTGTGTGAAATTTTAGAAGATTCATATGTAATTCAGCTTAGTGGTAGTGGGTAGTGAATCCAAGTTATTTTAGATGGAACTATCATGTTGAAGACCATAGAGATCAATCTTAAGCTAAAGATGGGATTTATGAGATAGGTTATCTTTTTATACTATTTTGAGGAATTTCATTTCATTAGAGAGCAACAATGAAGTTCACATCATTTGAGGCTTTAAGTGATAAATCCTACCTTGTCTTTCGGTAGAAATGGGTTGATTTGAGACGCTTGAAGTAGGAATAGTACTCATCCTACTAACTAATGAGGTTTAGAGTAGTACTCTAAGTCGTTGGTGTTTCTTGATTTTAAATTTTTATTATTCCTCTTTTATTTATTCGACTTTTGGTTCTAAGTACTAGAACCTAATTCTGTCTTTTGTTTCTTGTCCAGCCGGTGAGCTGGGTGTTGCTGACTCTTTGGGTGAGGAGGATCAGTTCTTGTACCGCTAGAGGTAGGTGGTCAATTCATCTTAATAGCACCCAACCATTTTAAATGCATGTTTCGAACTGTTATGTATGTACTTTTGTATGCAAGGCATGGCATGAAATTTATGGATAACAACAAACTTATGTTACGAAGAAAGCATTGAGAAACTGGTTTTAATATGGAAATATGCATGCTTGATTTTATATCATGTTTATGAAATATTTCTCATGGATTGTGAACAAATGTGACTTCAAATCTTTATATCCTGACTTATGTGGATGAAGGGATGGTTATGTTTGGAAAACCATATTTTACATGTGTAGATGAAACCGTGTTTTACATATTGAAAATCTTTGGAAGAGACGAGAATCTATTTTTATCGAGTGTTTTCTCGATGTGAAACCCAACTTTGAAATGTGACAAAAAAGGAATTTCTTCCATGACCACCTAAAGATGGTAGTGGCGTCTCATTACTGGGTTGATAGGGTTCACGACGACACGGAGAACCGTGTATGCCTTAGGTGGACTGGTGCCTGTGTTACTTCCATTCGGATTCCCGCCCGAATGATCTGTGTGTGTTGGCCGCTAGGGATCCTCACCCTTACGAGGGTGGGTGAGTTGGTTTGCCAAGTCCCGCAGACTTAGGTGCGTGGGTTGGCCTGCTAGGGATCCTCACCCTTACGGGGGTGGGTGAGTTGGCTTGCCATGATCCCGCCCCTATGGGTGAGCGGGTTGGCTTGCCAGGGATCCTCACCCTTACGAGGGTGGGTGAGTTGGCTTGCCATGGTCCCTCATCCTTAGGACCAGTTACACTTAGTGTATGTAGATTTCAAAAGAGAAGAAATTTTAAAAAGGGGATTTCTACAAAAAAAAGGACTTTGGTTTTCAAAAATGGTTCTTCCAAAATAGTTTTCAAACTTTAACTTAAAAGACACACAACCTATATATATATACTACTATATGTTATCACTAAGGTAAGCTTGTGAAAGGTTGGAGACTCTCTACAAGGATGGTGGATCATGCTTATCCGGATGTGGTACACCATCTGAGACTTTGCTAGGTGTTTTTGTCTTCAGGGCGGTATGGGACGTCAGGGAGACAGGTACATCTAGGGAAGTCTGGGAAGTCACAATTATTTCCTGGTAAACCATGTTTGTTAGTGGTGTTGAGTAACTAGTTTAGCTGAGGTTCGCATGCCTGCCCGATGGGTGTTAGACGCGGGGGAAGGTTGTCGGGGAACCTTCTCTGGATTAGTTGGGGGCCCTTGTCTAGTCTGCAGTCATAAAATTTTACGCGCTTAGTATCTAATCTACAAATATTTCTGACTGGGGTAACCCGGTCGTGTTCCTTGGCTATACTAGCAGAAGTACACTACTATTGTTTGTATATATTTATACAGGATTTTCTTTGATGCTTCAATCAACTATATGTTATGCATTGCTTATAAATGTTTCTGAATTGTTTATCGGATTAATCGCTGTATGTGATGATATTAGGATGGTTGATCTACCTACTGAGTTTCTTACCCAATTATTTTCGTAGTTTTACAGTTGACAGTAGGATCGAGTTAGGATCCTTAGAGGTGCTGTGACGTGGTTTTCTTGGCGAGGGATTTCTTGATTTGGGTTTGATGTAGGTTTCCCTCCCTTCAGTCACAGTGGACGATTTTTCTACCTCTATTTCGTTAACCTCGAGACTTATGTTTTATGGCTCAGTTGTGAGCCTGATGTTACTTTTTTTTTATGAATGCGACTCGTACTTTATCTTCTCTCACTATATATATTTTGGCAGGAAACAACACATAATTAGATATTATATCACAAGTATATCCATGTTAAGTAAAAGATTGAATGTCATAGTTATTTGCAGGTGGCCTAGAGGATGGTATAATTTTAGACAATGTTGTCTTGTCAGGTCCCTCCTGGTCCTACATCGTTGGGATTTCAGTTGAAGAATAAAAAATAGGTGGCAATTTTGTGCATATCTTTAGCTTTTTACTTCCGTTATGTATATTATTGTATGCACTATGTTTATCAGGTGACAAAAGGTCTAGTTTACAGGGGAGACTCTGCCGGATTTGAGTCTCGTTGTAGACTGATGGTAATGTCCCGTGTTTTGGGGTACGGGGCGTTACATTTGACATGCAAATTGACAAACCCAGGATGAACTCATGGACCTTTCAAAACCCTTAAGGAACATGTTAGGTGCATGTGTAGGGGGTTTGTGTTTATATCAGTGTCCACCAGCCACTATTGGTACATCTCGGTGATTTGTGAATGGGTATTACACTGATATGCAAATTCACATGATACACCTTTTCATGGGTTATCATACCTTTCACCACACCATCATAACCATTAGCTTATGTGCTTTTCTTCTTCTTTTTATTGTCCAATCAATTTAACCCTATTAAACCCAAGTCCAATAGTCATGTGATATGCCAATTCACATGATTACGCATCCTTTCACCAAACCATCATAACCGTTGGCTTTTGGGCTTTTCTTTTTCTTTTGTTTTTGTAGCTCAATCACTTTAACCCTATTGGGCTCAAGTGCAATGGTTATGTATGTATTCCCCGTTAAAAAATAACTTACCTTATGTATTAGATCAGGTAACTCGGGTAAGACTTCTCTAATATAATTATCTCCATGGAGCCATAAATTTAGCAGTTTAATAAGCCATTGGTGCAATATCCCTCCTCTTTAATTAAGTGTGTACAAAATATAGAAGGAACGCATTACAATTATATTTCCCACTAGTATTCTTAATTGGTGACTTATAGTAATTGGACTTGAGAAGTTTTTTTCGGTTATTTTGGTCATGTTAGAGGAACTCTTAAAGCAGTTAAGGGGTGGCCCAAATTCTTGAACTTGAGTCAAAAAAATTTTACTCAACAAGAATGATGATTTTTCTTTGGGGTGGCCTCTCTAAAAAAAACCTATTAAAAAATTAGGTTGTTATTTGGAGACACCACTTTTAAGCTGTAGCAACCCAAATTGATTTTGTTGACTTTGGTGAGTCAAGTTGAGTCGAGGATTAAATAATGTATTTTTTTTTCGAAGCATAATTTGAAGAATTGAACCGTACGAATGGATAGATCTCGAAAAGTTATTCAATTTTGACTACTCACGCGCAAAAATCGGACACTAAATGATCCCAAATCAAGGCCCGGAACACGATTTTGACTAGTACCGAAGGTACCCGCGATTTTGACCTTAATTTTGACCAATTAAACTTTATTTAATTGTGTATATACACTATATATATGTATGGGTGATGTATTAATAAGTAACCTTATAAATTATTCTTTTATATACACATAAATTGTTGTATGTGATTATACCTTAGTATAACCTAAGTAATTATCCTTTTATTATTATTAGTATTATTTTAGCTTTTCTTTTTTTTTTCTTTTTTTTTCCCACCGCCCTAGATAGCTTTATAAGAAAGAGAGAGAGAAATCTCTCTTATACCTTTCAGTTGAGAGACGGGACAGAGGGAGAGACAGTGAGAAGAGAAGGAGGAGAAGAAGAAAGAGAGAGAGAGAGAGAGAGAGAGAGAGAGAGAGAGAAAGAGAAGGAGAGAAGGAGAGAGAGAGAGAGAAAGGGATAGAGAAGAAGAATAAGATGACGCCGATGGTCTGATAGAGATCGTAGGGACCACATAATTTGTGGATTGAGGTATAAATTTGAAATCCTAGCTTTTCATTTTGTTTTTAATTAGATATTTTATGTTGTTAATCTTAGTTTTCAATTTTAGGGTTGATTTGTTGATAGTTTAAGGTTTGATTATACCTTTCAAACCCTTAATTGATGAAATTGATAATTGGGAAGGTTGATTTTGACCCAAATTTACTGTTTTGGGTTAGATTGTAGATTCGGAGGTCTAAATCAATTGAAGAGGATATTTAGAGCAAATTGGGTTTGTAATCCTAAAGCCCTTATTTGATTTGATAAGGACCTAGTTTGAGAGTTATTTGAAGAACTTGAGATTGATTTTGATTTTACGGTTAAATTATAGTGGATTGAATTTGTTAGTAGTGGCAAATTTAAAAATCGAATTTTAGGTTCAATAATTTTGAGGTATTTGGTTTCCTCTTATTAATGTTAAAAGAGGATGACTAAAGGGACTTGGACCCTTGTAGTGACTGTTTAGATTAGAATTTAGATTCCTAGACTATTCTATATGAAATTAGTATGAATTGAATTGAGTTTTGAAAGTGAATTAAATGTGTTGTTTACAGTTGAGAATGTGTACTAATACCAGTACACTAATTGGAGGAAATTGATGCAGTAAAGAGTTCGCCTTGCGGGATTTGAGGTATGAACTTATAAATACTCTCCTATAGCCATTAAAGTACTTTCAATGCTTTTGACAGGGTTTAGATTTATAAATCAAATGTAATTATTTTGCAAAGCATGCATGATTTATTTGTGATGTCCTATTGATGTGAAAATGATTCTCCAAAAGTATAGTTTTACATAGTGATGTAAAACAATAATAGTTATTTTTAAAATAACTAGATTCTAATAATTATATATATGAATGAGTTATATACATATATAAGTATATTAATGATTCTATTCTTACATATAATTAAATAAACTATATTTTCTAAAGAATCAAGACTTAATCGTTATCGAGCTTTTGGGATGGGTATATTTTCAAAAACTAAATGGATTTTTAGGGTTCTTATAATATAATATTTTACTTCCTTCCATCTGTTGGGAGAAATAGTTGTTTTGAGATGATGTGTGGGATGGAGGTTCCCAGTTGTTGGGTATGTGTTGGTGATTCCCTAGGTACGGGCTTTCCCCCGGAATATATACTATATATGTTATGCTGGGCTTTCCCCCGGCTATGATTATTACCGGCTTTCCCCGGATTATATTACGGGCTTTCCCCCGATTACCCGGCTTTCCCCGGATTATATTACCGGCTTTCCCCGGAATAATATTAGTTGGGAGATCACAACATGTACATGGTTGTTAGTTTTTGTAGGAAAAAGGTATTTTCTACTACTAAAACTTATACTATTATACTATATATCTTTTGGTAATCTGAAAATGGATTTGTAATGCCTACACGAGCAAATCATTGAAGTTTTCCTAAAAACAATGGTTTGTTCCGTATTTTCATTATGTTTTCCTGTCTCATGACAGGAATGGGACTCTCATGATATAGGAAAACTATTGAAATCTAGGTTATTCTATTTCTCTTTTTGGAAAGCCTTGTTTGGATAGGTACGTGTATGATTCTAGAAATGTCGAGGTTATATGCTGCCTAGATTAGGCGAAGACTTGAGGAGCGTGACAACTCCTGGATTATTTTAATGATCATTAAGATGTCTGCACAAGTCAAACGGCTGACCACCGCGACAACGGCTACATCGGCAAATTATGGTCAAGGGTCCACCTGAACCCAAATCATGAGCCAGCGTGCTTCTCACAAAAACCGATAAATCAGTCGCTCGGTCGGAAATCAGGAATTAACGATGGGGTTCCACATCGGTTAAGTTGGAACACGATTTTGCTCACCGACTAGGAGCTGAAACATCTAGTCATACCCTCTTCACTCTAAGATGATTACACTACGCAATATTATGATGTGAGATGTTGTTGTTAGTTTATATCTACTTGTATGGGTAAGTGAATGGTTATCGGTTTATGTTGTAGAACAAGTACCAACTACTTTTACATTTCTGTTTATGATTTCTCGATTTTCTTTTAAAATCTGCATTGTCTTAAATTCATGTTAGTGACTATCTGTTAGTATTATAAGTTTCTTACTGAGCTTTTTGCTCAGATCCAGGAGATATTGTTGCAGAGGGAAACGAGGATATAGGAGAGGATTGGTCAGACTATACCTATACCTTTTGAGGAGATCGATATAGAGAGTTCGTCAGCGATAACTTTCTTACACTTGAGGTGTTGTATCTAGCCTTTTTGAGGTGCTTGTTATCTTACTTGTTTTGTATATATTTTCTTAAGATATGTATATAAGACAAACACACTTATGTATATTATATCACTTAACTCAGGTTATCTATGTATATTATTATGCGAGGCATCGTTTTAGAATTGTGGTTTGAATCCAGCCTAGTGGATGACTAGGTATTATTATTTTGATGAAGTAAGATAGACTAGTTTTGATGAGATGATATGACTATCGTGGATGATTGGAATGATTTAAAAATATTAATTGTGGATAAATCATCTCTTCTACAGGTTTTTGACAGGTTGCAAACCCTGAAATTACAGGAGAGACTCTGGCGAATTTTTCGTTCGCCCTACTCATATTTTGAGGTGATTAATGATATGGATAACTATATTAGTTTAACTCTGATTAGGTTTGTAAACCTTTGTTTAGGTTTGTTTAATACTAATTAGTCATCTTGTATAGTTAACCTAATGCCTCGAGATGTGATTCAATCTCTTAGAGATTTGAGTTTCAAATTGGGGCGTTACATAAGCCTTCCAAGTGTTTTAAACTCCTCAATGGTTAAGCACAATCAATCATTCGATGGGGTATGGACGATTAAGGGTTTTACAAGATTCAATTTGTTATTTCAATGCATAAAAATAGAAAACATAAAAATAGATGAAGTTGTAAAAGAAAGTAACTGAGGACCATTCATCAAAAAATACTTTTGGTCGAAAACCCTCGGTTTTGGGAGCTCTAAGTTGTCAAAGGATATGAAAGGTATTTGGGTTTAGGTTTTGTTTTTTAAAAAGATCGATGAAAAAACCGGAAGCCTCATTCGTAAAATTGGGGTCAACCATATCCATTTTGTACATTTTGGGGTTTTGCTTTTAATTAGAGTAATCTTCCATTCAAAATGGGGTATCTTTAACAACGACATATTTCTTTTCATAATGACCTTAAAATCCTATTTTCTTCACTCATTTACCTAACATAAAAGAAAAATGCATGTAACAGCTAGAAATGACTAGATCAAAATGAAATGACTGGTCTTCCTAAAATTTTGAAGGCTCAAAATGAGAATCGAAGGACTATTGGAGAGGTTTTTGTACTATATCTCCTCCCAATTACGAAAGGGTCGTTTTAAAGGCTCCCCCCATAATCTTATCGGTAGGCCGGCCCCGTCTGTAAGCACCCCCGAAACTGCCTTCATTGTTAATGGCAATCCTCGTTCTTATTGGCACCCCCTATTAAGGTCAAACTAGTATGACCATAAAATTCCCTTATCTAAAATCCTAATTTTTCTTTTTTCTATTTGTGGCTCTACAATTAGAAAGAGAAAGAGGTCAAGAGAAAGGAAGAAGAAGAAGGAGGAGGAGAAAACGAAGACCTAAATTTGTAATTTGTTACCATTTCTAGCAATAGAAATCGACACCTAATTATCGATTTCAGAAACTTAAAATGGCATCTAACTGTCGGTTAGTACTTTAAATCTGACTCAGCAGATCCTCGCCAGTTTATGTCTGGATTTTTGGTGTCGTGCTGTCATTTTTCATTCAGAAAAACTAACTTCCAGTTTAGATAGTTTAAGAATGGAAAAAACAACAGTTTTGAAATCGAAAATTTTAATTTTAAAACTACAAAATAAGTAATGAAACATGTCAAAATAACTGAAAAGGAACTGATTGATGGTCTTTCGAAAGATTGGAAGATCCAATGCGCTCTTCCATCAAATTTTCTTGAATTTCTTCCTCTATTGAAAGATTTCTATGAAACAAGTACTTATTCCCAACTTTAGGGGTTCAACGAGATGAATTTGTTTCTTTGTGTTGGTTTTGAAATTTCGAAAAAAATTTAACCTGGAGAGTTGACGCCGAGTTAAAAGTGGTGGGTTATAGTATCTTGGTTTTTGCAAAACTTAATAAAGAAATGTGGAAGAAGGTTTTACATGATGAAGTGTTTGACTAAAATGGGGCTGCCATTAGTAATTCTGGGCTCAAACTAAATTGACCAAGTCCAACCTAATGGTCCTGCCAAAAAGATTGTTAGGGGTGCCATTACACCATTATGAAAATGAAAACGCGGTTGGGAGTAGGGCTGTGCAAAAATAATCTGATTTGCCCAAACTAACCAATCCAATCCAATTTGGGTTGGATCGAAACCGATCCAAATACAAAGTCGGAGTGGATCGGTTCAGAGTTCCTGAAATCCAATGGGTACGGATCGGTTGGCGGATCCTAACGTGCGAAACCAATACCCAACCGATCTAATCCACTTATCTATATAATAATATATATTTTGTAATTCTTCAAAATAAGTTAGGGTAATAATGTAACTATGTAAGTATGTATATACATAACACAACACTCTAACTTTAATGGTAATTTTCTAGATACAAAAATATAGGTTAGGAGTTTCTCAATACAGTAATTATGGGCCCAAGTTGAAAATATGTAATAGTTTAACCTGGCCCAACTATTATTTTTTAGTTTTATGGGCCATAAATAGAGAGCCTAATAAATATTAAAGGCCCAATTGGTATATTTAACAGGCCTGGCCCAATAGGCCCAAACCGACGAAACTAATCTAATCCAATCCAATCTTGATTAGGGCGGATCGGATTGGATGGGATCCACTGGACGGATCAGATTTGATTGAAAATTCAGTATCCAATCACACATTTGATCGGATGCGGATCGAATCAAAATCAATGGTTTCGATCCGCTGCACACCCCTAGTTGGGAGTGTTCTATCTAAGGTCCACGAAGAACTGGGCCAAAAATTAATGGGTTCAGTAAAGCCCAAAACATTAATCACCAGATTCGAATAATGCAGCAGGGCTTCATTTTGGCTTCGAATAATCGAATTATTTACCTGGCGGGCAACATTCGCGCCTTTAAAATTGTTTGCATTCCTCGTCTTTCTTTCTTTCTTCTTTCACGTCTGAATACTACTAAGCTCTGCAACTGGGGAAAAAAAAACGCGGCCATGGCTTCTACTGTCGAGCTCTCTCTAATCACAAGGTTAGAAGATAACTCAGATTACAAAGGGCTTCATCAAGCATTCTCCGATTATTTACAGTCCTTCTCAGATTTCATCACTCTAGACGACAATCCCAATTCCACAAAGCAATCAATGAATATTAAGAAAAAGAACTCGAAGACGGCGAAGAAGAATAATGTTTCAGATCCAAAGTTAATTCGTTCACTCGCAAAGCAATTCCTTCCATTTATCTCTCGTGCCCTAAAAATCTTACCAAAACGACTCTCTGAACCCCCAAAACCAGGTGGAGGAGAAGAAGAGGAAGAAATTGCCCTAGAATTGTTTAGTGTTTACCGTCTCTGCTTAAACTGTTTGTCTTGTATTTCTTCATGTTTGGATGGAAAACCTTTCTCTATACATTTCCAGAGGATTCGGATGGTTCATTGTTTTGAGGTTTGGGGACGTTATGGAGAAGCTGAGTCAGAGGGGTTTTTGATTCTTGAGAGTCTAAGGTCTATTAGTTTAGTAAAGGGAAAGAAGGTCGAGGAACGATTTATTCCGGATTTGGGCACTGAGAATGAAGACCCTGAACTTGCTTGCTTGATTATGGAGATTGTTGTAAGTCTTGTAAAATGTGCTTATAAGAGTCAGAGTAAGAAAGAAGCAACTTTCCGAAGAGTTCTCACTTTGATGGATCAGGTCCGAACGTGGCTCAGGTGCAAATTCTCTCTCTACCTGGAAACAAATTTTTTTTTTTTTTGAGTTAGTATATTTATCCAATGAGATTTTAGGGCATTGCATGATTAGTTGAGTTACTGTAGTTGTTAATGATTTGCTGGTGTGCTATCAACATCCTAGGGTCTAGTGGCTCTGGTGCGGATTCTCTATCTGTAGAATTTTTTTTTTTTTCAATGACATTTTAGGGCAATGCATGATTAGTTGAGTTAGTATAGTTGTTAATGATTTGCTGTTGTGCTATCAACATCCTAGGGTTCTAGTGGCTCTGGTGCGGATTCTCTATCTGTAGATTTTTTTTTTCTGTTCAATGACATTTTAGGCCATTGCATGATTAGTTGAGTTTGGTATAGTTGGGTTTTTTTTTTTCTTTTAAAAAAATAAAAATAAATTTTGTGTTGTTGTTAATTTTCTCTGTTCAGCGGCATTCTAGGGCATTGCATGATTGATGGAGTTCGTATAGTATAGCTAATGATTTGCTGGTGCAACTATGAACATTCTAGGGTTCTAGACTCCAAGGCATTTGAGAGGTTGCACCGTGTGCTTGTGACAAATCTTTACAAATGCACACTGTTCATGCTGGGGGAGGATGCATGTTTTGAAGGAGATTTGTTACACATTTTCTGTATGACAACATTAAGCGAGTGTTTGAAGTCATATACGAAAGATCAATTCCTTAAGGTGAAGTTGCATTCATCTTTTAGGTTTGTATCTTTTCTTTAACTGATCATTTTCGAAAGCTTATGGAGTTGTAATGGTCAATATGCAGTTTGCGCACAATATCTGTTCGTCCATCCGGTCCCAGTGGGTTAGTAGACCCACGCTCATCCTCGACATATTACAATGTCTGCTTGTCTCCATTTTATGCGAGTGCAAGGTAATATCATGCCAAAATGATTTTATCAATTTGTTTATTTATTTTATCTCGAAACTATGGTCATTCATGCTTTGACAAGCTATTTTATGTGTCTCACAATTTTAACCAAACTTACAATACAGATTACATTTTAAAGGCTTAATACCTGATGTTATCTTCATTTTTTTCTGGTTGTAGTGTTGATGGGATTTGTCTCTGTAACAAGAGGACCCACTTTTGTAAAAGTTGCCTTATTTCTATCAATTTTTTTCTTAGAATTTGTATTGTTTCTGTCCTTTAATATATAACATTCATTACAGGCTCCTTGTGCAAATATGTTAGTTGAACTGGACCGATATTGTTTGGTTGATCAACTGATCCTCCAGAGCTATCCTAATTATATTCATGCTTGGAGTAACTAGATGCTAATTAACACTTGAAGATGATGAGATTGTTTATCAGCACCTATTATTTATTTACTTTTGCTTTGTCTGTTTCTTTTATAATGTTCTTAGGTTGATCAGATCATTAATTTTGTTTTCTCTTGTCAAATTGTTCTCTATCTAACCCTATTAATTTTGTTGGATTCAATGTATAGCTTTCTTCCTAGAAATTATACGAAGTGTAAATAATGCGTCTATTGTTTGTTTGAATGTGCATGATACTGAAGCCTGAAACTTGAAATTTACATTGTCTTTCATTGAATGCGTTCATGATTTAGAACTTTGGAGGTGACATTGGTTCATTATATTGACAGGTGGATGTGGAGTACACTGTGAATGAGTTTCTTAATCTTGTACATTATTGTATCAAAAGATGTCAAATTGCAAATGCAGATACATGCAGAGATGTTGCCAAATATCTGGAGAAAATGGCAGGTGAATTCATTCAGGTGCATGACTATTGAATTTTTCTCATCTTTAATGTGAGTTTCTGATATATATATATATATATCTGTTTGTGGATAAAAACATATGTTATGTAGTTAACTGCAATGAAAAACTGATCAGCAGGTCGCCGGACCTATTGATTCAATTCTGAGACTTTATGCCGCTGGATCTCATTTTATGGGTAGTGAATTTCAGTCAAGGTGCAGTGAATTCGCAAATTCTGGAAGTTCAAAAGTTGAATCAGTAGTTGCTTTCTTGCATGGTAATGGGAAGAAGCTACAATATATAGCTAGTTCACTTGGTTCTTTAGCAAGATACTTCCACATTGACAACAAAGATTTCCATTCATCACCCAGTTCCGCAGAAAGGGATTCAAGAAGCTTGCCATGTGCAGCTATTTTATCTGATTTTGAGTGCTCTAATGCATGTAAAAATAAGCATGGGAAGACTTCTTTGCTGTCATACCTTAATGCTCTGGAATTCTTCTGTCAGCCATTTACTGAATTATTCACTAAGGCATCCATAGAAATTGTTGCTGAACAAGAAGCTTCTTCTTTTTCTTCCACAAGTTATATTCAGGATGCGTGCCATCAGTTCTGCGATGTGTTTTTGATCACTTTCAGGTAATTCTTCAGTATTCTTTTATTTGGTAATTTCCTGCAACGACTTTCCCGTAAGTGTATGATCATTCATGTAAGTTATTTAGTCTTACCTTATTCTCAGAATCCTTTACTAATTGCTTTATCTATGTACCTGAAATAAATAAGTAAATGGTGTTATTGTGGACGTATGCACTGATGCAGCCATACATCTGAAAGACAGAGAGATAGGGTTTATGACAGTCGCAAAACATTGCTTAATGCAGCAATAGCAGCTTTTGTAGTCTCCCTCAGCACAAACAATAACATCCAGGTTTTATCTTTTTTCATGTTATTGACACTATCAAGATATTTTTTATTTTTATTTTTTTTATATCATTATTTGGTTATACAAATGTAGTTATCTGAAAACTGTATTACTGGTTTTCCCTAAAAAAAAAAAATTGTATTACTGCCTTAAGAAAACAGTGTTTAGTTTCCTTTATCAGCCAAGTGATTCAGTAATTGTTATTCCAGAAAAGTGTGGATTGCATTGACCGTATTGTTTCAATGGGATGGGTTCAGTCTACGGAGATGAAATTTCTTGTTTCATCCCTCTATAACATTGGTGCTGGTCTGTACAATAATAAGCAACCCAAACTGGTAATTTCTTGTAGCTGATTTACTTTTTTTAATTTATTTTTGGATTTATGCTATCAGATTCCTTTTTAAATTATATTAGAAGTATCATTTGTTGTTATGACATTGATGAATTGATCATTTCTGTTTAGACTCACAACTCATTTTGCAATTTAATTCTTGCAATTCCTTTGGAAGGAAAATGGGATCCTAATGGTTTCATGATAGAGCTTTGCTTCTTTAGTTTCCTTGATGATCCTCTTTGGAGTCTTGCAATGACTTTCGGAGGGAATGAAATGGGCTTTCTCGAAACAAATAGAGTTGCTTCCTTCTCTTGTTGTATCTAAATTGTTTATTTACTATTTGTTAATAGAGCTACCTTTAGCTTTGAGGCTAAACTCTTTCTCCTTCCTCAAAAGAAGATAAGTGAAAGAGATTCTCTACAAGCAGCCCGGGAGGTACTCACACTTCAGATTAATTTTTTATTTTTTTTCCTGCTTGGATCTCTATGGCAAGCAAGCTGGCAAAACAATTAGATAGGGCAAACAAACAGGTCAAACCAGAGCCGTGAAGATAAAGCTTCATAAAAAGAATTAACTCTTCAATTCAAAAAAATTGTACAATATTACATATGTACAAAGCAAGGTGCTTTTGGATGTGTGAGGCCTAAGCTTACCTCTGCATAGGCATCATTATGCTTTTTTTAAGAGATAGGATCTTCATACTCTCTTATTCATACAATGAGTTTTCAGTGGTCTGTGGGGCCCACATAGAAATAATCCAAGCTCTAATTTTGATTTAGGATGTTCTCCTCACGATTTTTTATCAACCTCACCGAAAATCAGCACATTCTAAAACTTGTAACCCCATCATCCATTGATTGCAATTAACAATAAATGAATGACTCAATGACATTGACTGTCGATTCCCAACAAGTGAATGATGGGGTTACACGTTCTAGAATGGGCGGATTGTCGGTGAGGAGAACATCCTCACCCAAAATCAGTCCTTGAATCACCTCCATGTGGGCCCCACTGCCACATTGTAAACTCATTGTATGTACGAATAACAATTTATGCAAATCCTATCTCTTTTATTGAACCTCAAAAATACAAATGAATATCATTCAAATAAGATAGTTGAAAATAATTAATTAGTAAAAGGGACAATGGGCATCTAATTATCTGGGATAGAAAGTTGTTGGACTTGGAGATAATATTTATTATTTTTGGAATAGGAGTTTGGCCGCTATATAACAAGATCACAAGATTGTGCTGAACTTTGTGGATATAGAGATGCATTAATTGATGGACTTCAAAATCAAAACATACTTGGATTGAGCCATTAAAGACCAAAATGGTTTATGTGGAGCTACTTAGATTAATATCTAGTTGGGTATCCTTGCATTCCTCAACGTACGTCTTATATATTTCTCCATTCCATCATCGATCACTAAATACATTTAGAAGCTTGAAAGGGACATTTTTATTCAATGCATTGAAGGATTTAGAAAAATACCATCTGGTGCACTAATGAGGGTTTACGAGCTCAAGGAAGTATGTGGTCTTTTATTTAAACCTCTCTTGGGAACTAGAGTTGGAGACTTGTTGAATAACCAATGAGTGTGTGGGAAGGATAATTATTGCAAGCTTGGATGTAGGAGCTAGGGTACAAACTGTCAATACTAATAAAGTAACTTCCTCATATGCCATGGGTATCTAGGAAGCCATCTTGAAGATTTTTTTGTGTAACTTCCACAAGGGAATTGTATTTGAGGTAGAAGAAGAAAACAATTTGATTTTGGAATTTATATACTTGATGTGTTGTTGGCAATCTTAGATAGAAATTTCTGATTCTTTTTGCATTGACAAATAATCCTGAATGTCATAGTCATCAATTAGAAGCATATATGGATAGGGTAATGTATTTTTATACCGGTTTTCAAATGGAACTTAAATTTTGATTAGGAGTTGGATAGTTTAGCTAGATTTTTGAAGTTTTTGGTGGTCATGATATTTTTTTTTTGGGAAATTGAGCAGGGGTTAAGGAGACCCCAACCAACAAGGACAACTATCTAAGACAAACAACAAAGTTACAATCCTCTTTTCTTGAGATCCTCAGCAAACGAACTAGGTGTAAACACCACAAAATTACTATTAGGATATAATCCAGCAAGAAGGTCAGCAGCTCTATTGGTTTGTCAGAAAATGTGCTTGATGCGAGCCACTTCCATGTTCTGAATGAGGAGGAAGATAAAGACTGCTGTTGGCTGAAAAAGAGAATTTCTCAATCTTTGATACTTCTCCAAGAATTTGGTGAACAATGATTCAACATCCCATACAAATTTGGTTTGCAAAATTAATTTCCTAAAGTAGCTTTTTTTTGGATCATGATTTTCAATAATATTCATATGGTGGTTCATTTGATAACTATGTGATAATCAATTTTCAATGTGGTCCATTTGTTGTTGGGTCTGTCTCACTGTCTGCAAAACTTGCAGACTCTTAGATATATATTGTTGCATCGCCCTCAAGCAATTCTTTTTTAAAGTGGTTGTCAAAATGGTACTAGAGCTGAAGGTCCGTAGAGATCCTGGGTTCAAGTCTCCAGCTATAGCACTAAGGTGTAGTGTTTTTGAATGTGCGCTCACTCCTTGTTGGATTTACAGATCCATATTATATATGTTGTTATGTCTTATGTGTCCTCTAACAGTTCGAGCTTTTTGATAAGTGGTTGTTAACAGCATTTGCAAATTTAGTAGGGAATCACTAGACCACCTGCTCGTACGTTTCCCAGTTTTGAATAGTAGTTTGGATGAATTCTTGAAGGCATTGGGGGTGTATGGGGTCAACCGAAGATAGTTTTGAGCTTGCTCTTGTCTGATTTTTGGGTGCATAAAGTCCTAGGAGCTGTGTGCGTAGTCAATTCTTTCTTGTGCTTTTTGTTGGATCATTTTTAAGGAGTCAAATAGTAACAAATTGAGGTCAATATGAATTTGGATTCCGTAATATGAAAGAGAAGTCCATACAGTTACTGCTGGAGGAGGCGAGCTATCCTTCTAGAGTCAGTTATATGAAAAACAAAAGCCTTTATGATCCTAGAGAGTACCAAAGCTTACTGTATTGGACTGCATTTCTATAATTGGAGAGAAGGGAACCTTACCTTTCTTTCTTTAAAATTCATTTTTATACCTATATTGGAGGTTTCAAAATTCTGCCATTATGTAGTACTGTAGTGAAAACCAGGCTTTAGCACTTCTCTAAATTGACAAAATTTTTATGCAGGTAGTTGAGAAAGATTTATGTGGATCTTTGATTGTTAATGCCAAAATTTGTAGTGATTGCTGTAATTTTGGAATGCTACGGACCTACAACGATTAAATTTCTACCTACATGTCATTACTTTTTTTTTTTTTTTTCTCTCCTGTTTGGTATACACTCTGGGTACCAGCAACAACCTGTTTCATGCTTTTAGATGGCGCTGACTTCCGGCTTGAGGATACTGCTCATTTATGTTTTCCTTGACAATCCTTTTATGGCAGCAAACTTCAAGTGATATGGTTTCTTTTATTGTTCAATGTTTATAGTTAAGTGCCTCAAGTGTTCGTTGGTTTATTGATTTTTCTTTTCAGGCATCAGTCTCTTTAGAGGTATGTTGTAGAGCTTCGTGGAGTCGTGTTTCTCTTCTTTGTAAGAAGTTCAAAAAAAAATCAGAAGGTATTTATGATGAATTGTCAGAAGAAGCAATTACTGGTTTTGTCACCGAGGCATGTATGAAAAGCGTCGCACTTCTAGATGTTCTCCATCATTGTGGCAGTCCAAATTTGTACACAAATATTATAGATAGTCTTTCACATTGGTCTCTTGCCAGAAATCTTTTTGAAAGTTTGATTGTCCCTGCAACCTTGGTGAAGAAATGTGTTAAGGTATCACTTGAACGCTTCCTACATGATTGTCAGTCATCACTATGTTTTTTTCATTTTGTGGTTCTGAGTTTTATTCTTGGTCTTCAGATAATGTACAAGGATTTTAAGGACGTCGAGGTGGAGGATAATGCTCCAACTCTTTATTCTTTGCTGTCAAAATCATCTTCAGCGTGGTCAAAGAAGACATTTAGCATTATCTTGGAGCAGGTTTGATCTCTTATGTGATGCTCATTTTATGTTGAATGCCCAATTAAATTTCAATATTCTGGAAAATTTCAGTCGGCCTCTAAAGGAAAATTATTGACCTCGTGTAAGAATGATACTTTACATTACTCAAGAGCGTCTTAAAAAACTTCGTTAAAAATAAACTATTCACTTTTGGTTGAAATAAAGAGTAGTTTTCTGTTTACTTTTTTTGTGAAAAAGGAATTATCAGCGCTTTCAATGTCAGATCTTGGTTAAGCACAGAGATTCTGTGATATTTTGGAACTTAGTATCTGTGGTGATAATTACTCATTATTGATCATCCCTAAATTCTACTTAAATTCTCTGCAGGAGCTGTTAGCATATGAAGAAATGGAGGCTCAGAACATGAATCTAAGTCGGAGAATGCAACTGAAAATCTTAAATATTCTCCTGCTAAATATATATGTTACAGAAGATTATTGTTTACAGAAATCAAGGATTCTTATAAAGCAAGGAAGGCTAGTTAGGACTCGTGGAATTGAAGGCTTGAATAACTGTATTCAGTGTTTATCAGAGGCTATATCTACACATGTAAGCTGAAGTCCTTGTTTTCTTTTGTCCTTTTTCTTTTTTGTGATTTTAGTTGAAAACCATAATTTGTAGATACAATTGTCTTTTTGTGTTGTTGACAAGGACTGATTTATGGAACAGAACAAGATGCCTGGTGAATCTAGCAATTATGCTCAAGTTTCCCATCAGTTAGCTCTTGCATATTGCTTACATGCATTATGTATCCAGGAGGCTCAATCAAACTTTGAGGTGATATTGTACAATGACCTGTCTACAAATACGTAATCAGTAGTTTTTATAGGCCCTGTATTTGTCTGTGTTGGTATATTTGTTTTGAGATAGACAGTTAAAATTTTTCCTTGTTTTAAATAATGGCATGGTTTCTGTTTTAAATAGGTTATCTTGCGTGATATTCATCATGCACTAAAGCTATGGTTGAGTATTGATTGGTCTTTAGATGTTCATGGTGAATTGGTGACTGAAAATGCAATACCTTTGTTGTGTACTGTGGCTGATCTTTTATCACTCAAGGTAAGATATTATCATCTGTAAGGTTCTGTAACTGTGATTGAAAACATACAATGATCTGATTCTTGTCACTGTTGTAATGTAATTTCCTGATAATGTATCAAATACTATTGCACAACTACAGGGTTCTTCACAGTTTCAGAATGACGTGTCTAAGCTGATCATCATATTTCTGAAAAGGAAAAATGTCCCACTGGAACAGTGCTTGGCCATGCTATGGGCAGATGGAAAGCTTACCCATGCGCTTTGTACTTCACCAGTTGATGAAGATTTCCTCTCTGATTTTGAACGGAATTTTGGTGTTGATTCCAATGCCATTAGTTTCTGGATAAGTTGTATAAAGGATTCACCAGAACTGTTAATTGGGTTTCGCCAGAAGTTCTCGCTCTCTGATTCCATTTTGGCCCAGGTAGGCCACTATCATTCTGGAAGTCCTTTGGGTTCTGATGTTACTATCAATGAAGTAAAAGAGGTCACATCAGCTCTCATCTCAAGGGTAAGATCACATAAACTAGGTAATCTGGATAACATAATGTTCTTTAACTGTGACAAGCATGTGGCTGTCTGTTAATCTTTGATGTTTTCCCTGTTATAGGATCATGGACCCAGTTCAGTGTTTCTTGCTGGATGTCTTTACTATGACCTATCTGAAAGATACATTTCAAATGGACAACTATTTGAGGTAAATTACATTGTATTTTTTGTTTAACATCAAATGCTTGCCCCAATTTAGCCTTCACATGTGCAATGAATAGAAGTATCATCTCCATTAACCTATAACCACTTCCATCTTTGTCTGTGTGTATCTATTGATTAGTAAATATTAGATCTTGCTATATCATTTTCTTGGAAGCTGTTGTGAATTTATAAACTTGTGAAACAATATAATCCTCATCCATGTTTCTGTCTTTATAACCACTCAATCTCTTCCCCTGTCAGCATTCACCATCTCCTACTGATCTTCTCTTCTCTTCAGGCTCTTTCATATTCAAGAGAGGCCTTACGGCTACGAACCAAACTCTTACAGAAGAAATTTATTTGCACGTTTAGGCAGCTGCCTAAAAGCTCCAGTGAAATTGGGGAAACCACTCATCAACGTGAACATGACTATATTCATCTTGAGGTACTTGAATCAGTAGCTACCGAAGTTTGGCCATATATCACTGATTCATGGACCTCAGAAAGCCGTGTTTTAAGTCAATGGAACGTACTTCGATGCTATCTCGAAAGCGTATTGCAGGTTAATCATGCATTCCATTCTTTTACTGTTTGGAGAAATTAACAAGTACTTCAGTCTTTCGGTAACATCTTGTACTGTTTCACACTGATTCTTATAATGCATAGGTTGGAATCATCCATGAAGCAACTGGAAATGCTACTGCTGCTGAAGCCCTTTTTTTGCAAGGAAAACATATCTCCTGTACTGAAAGCTTGCCAATATTTAGAATTGCCTTTGCATCTGCCTTAGGTACTGGAACTTTTCTTATTGATTTTTATCAACTGTTTTCTTTCTAGTTGGCTACAGAAGGATCTTGCAAATCAGCACTTTTAAATATAGTTCTACTGTTTTCCAGGGGAAGTATACCACAAGAAGCAACTTTGGGATTTGGCAGAAAATGAACTTAACGTTGCCAAGCAAATTTTGGTGGGTAGCAGCAAAAGTATTTCGTGCAAGCGATGCAAATTGACTTTGGAAGTTACCATTGATCAGCGAATTGGAGATTTAACTAAGAGCCGTTTGGATGGCGCTACAAGGGCTTCATCAGTTAATAGCTTATCCTTGGCGCTTGACTTGTACAGATCAGCCCTAACGAAACTTAATCTTCCTGAATGGGAAAACTCTTTCAGTTTCTCGGAGGAGACAAATCAGTCAGACACTAAGGAAATATGCTCTCTGAAGGATAAAGGTGAGGGATCACATGTAAACGTGGTCCCCAAAAAGTCCAGAAAGTCTAAGAAAGCTTCAAAACATTTAACAATGGAGCAAAATTTAGAACCTGTGCATATGCCAATGATGACTCGTTCCAGATATCGATCCTCTCATAATAAAAGTGTACAAGTTGAAGAAATGATGGATTCGGAATGTCCTAAATCTTCAAATCAAAATTGTGTTTCTGCTGGTCATGATACACATAGTCAGATTAGACCATTCTCAGAACTAAGTAGGAGTTCTATTGCTGAATCTGGACGTGAAGAACTATGTGTTTGCCACAGTAAAAACTGCTGGAGGTGTCTTCTTATGAAAGTGATGGAAAGGGGAAACATGCAGGATTTCATTTATATGAAATGGGAATTTCACCGCAGGCGGCTTCAACTGAGGCTACTTATTGAGATAGGTAAGCATTAATAATTTCATAATCTAGGCTACGATTTCATTTCTGTACAGGTCCTTTCTTTCGCGCACTGGACTGAACATTTTTAAACTTTTTTTGTTCCTAAAGTAGATCATTGTTTTCATAGTCTTTCTTTTCCTTTCTTAGCCTTGTTAGGTTAGGCTGGACTTCAACACTTGCTGTTCATTATTGATGGAGTGCCTCTGACTTGATTGATTCGTTCTTTACAGGAAAATGCACAGGGGTTCTTGGTGAAATTCATGAAACACATGAAATATTTTGGCAAAGCATCTCGGTACTAGTCAATGGAAAGACACCCGGTGGAACAAATTCTGCTACTCCACATTCCGTCTTGCTTGAATTCATTGGGAAGGAAAGTCAAGGGGACGTATTTGCCATTGAGCATGCTGCTATACTATACAACATCTCTTGGTTTTCTCTTAAGAACTACCGCACAGAGTGTACTAGGTATGTATTACATATATGATACATATACATGCATAAAAGATTTGATGTGTATTTGAAATGTCCCAAAGTTCCAAACAGATGATTAGAGTAGCCTATTACTTCTGTATGATTAGCTTCCTTTTTGTTTCTCCTATTTACCAGGATCGCCTGCTGTGATTTGTCTTGCATTCAGATACCACAGATAGTATCTTGGCTGTTGCAAGCCTTTATACTCTGCTGTGAGCTACCTTTACTTTTTCAGAAGGTTATACTTTGTTCTCATCTTGGTTTCATTGCTTTAAGTCTTTCATTATTCTTGTTCAACAGTTCAACTAGTTCAAGTTTCGTAGTGGCTTACCTTCTGGTGTTCAATTGCAATTATTAGCTCTGGTTCATCTTGACCTAGGTTTAAAATCTTACCTCAATTGAATGTTTCAGTCAGTTGCCAAGCCGAGACATTCTGACAGAAATACTGAACATCACGGGGAAGGTCTTGATCAGTTCCCACTGGAACTTAACTAAAAGATTTGAAACATTTTGAAAGTTTGAACAATGGTCTTAATAATCAAATTACTTCACGAAACTTACATGGTTGAATATTTAACTGATGAAAGATAAAAGAATATTTAACTGATGGACCATTTGGGCCATTGTTTTATCTAGAAATGTGGGGTTTTAGGCTAATTGTAATCTACTTGAGATGCTTGAGTTTTAACTTCTACTGATAATGCTACAGGTATCTAGGTTGCTTGCTGTGATATTTTTACTTTCGACCTCTGGTGGGCCTTTATGTCTGCCTCATTTTTCTGACAAAGTTCTTTCTGTAAGTCATTGGGCTGCATATTTTCACCAAGCTTCCGTTGGTACTTACCTCAATCACCAATTCCTTTCAAATCCAAGTGGACAGCTAAGAACCTGCAACCTTAAGGATTTTGAGGTATGTCTTCCTTCTCTTTTGACTTGTTCACTGGTTTACTCTTTTGGAGAATTGCTTGGTACAGATTTCTGCTTGATCTGCTGGATCAGGTTCCTAGGGTTCATTATCAAGATTAAATGCATTGTGTTTTGGCTTTGGGTGCTCAGTATTCTTTATCATCAAATAATGCCAATAATGAGTATAGTTGGAAGAAGAACATTTAAATCTTGTATCAGCTCTGCATTTTTCAGATTACCTTTGTTTTAATCATCTCAAGTTAAAATGTGTACTAATTCAGTTTGCTAATAAATATATCTAAATTATCACTTTATCCTTGAATTGAAAACGAGAAAAGGTTTCAGCCATTCTCTTTTACCATATAAGAAGTGTTATTAGCAGCAATAATCTGAAGATTCAGGCATTTTCTTCAAGGAAATGATCAGAGGACTTCGTGGTCCTTGTAGCTGGCAGACCACCCAGTGGCTGCTAGTGCTAGCCACAGTGGGTCAATGGTTTGCAAGTTCCTTTCTTATTTTTTACCCACTTGAATTGCAAAGTGGAACTGGTAAAATTGGTTACCAAAAATTCAGAATACATGTAGCGAGCTCATTGGATGGTCAACTAGCTGGAAAACCTGGTGGTCCTCCTAGTGGAACTCTTTTCTTTACCATATAAGAATTGGAAGTTTCTGGCTTTACTTTTATGATGTACATCAGCACATTCAAAACCCTACTCAAGCGTGTTGTTTACAACTAAGACTCGAAACCCATTGTATATTCTTTGTTTCTTATAGGTAATTTATTGCAAGGGGTTTTGGGGAAATACCTGCAAAGTTTCTTTCTTTTGGACTATCAGGTTTAAAGGATATAACCTGATTGTAGTTTAACGGCTATAAGTATTGTAGTTTTGAATTGTTCACCCTGCTCTTAATATGCTATATATATTTTTTATTTCATCTGACCTTTGCTTGATATTTTTTCAGAGCTCGGATGCTACTTGCTCAACTGATGCAGCAACTAAAGCTTGCAACTTACTCAGGTTTTAGTTGTTATGCCATCTAATCATAAGAACACTTTTTGACTAAGAAGATGTCTTTTCTTCTTATTCATCTTAGTTTCTGTACTACAGGCTCGCACCAGAAAGGATTGAGGACCTTGAAAAATTAGTAACTGATTTTTTCCAAGGGCTTCCAAGCATCACTGCCATCTGTATAAGTTTGCTTGGTCGTGAATTTGCGAATCTGTTGAGAGATATTCTGCCTTCTCCTTCCTCTTTTCCAGCATGGATTCTACTGTCTCGATTAACTTCAAATGCACAACCTATTGTCATGATTCTGCCTGCAGATTTGATTGTTGAAGGTCTTATTCTTTTTGTTGAATATGTGCAATGGACCTCCTATATTTTGTATGTATATGTTTAACACAAACTGAAGTATCTTAGCCAATTTTTGTCAGAAGCTCTGGATGATGATGCAAATTCTGGAAGGGGGTCCATCTCTGAGGGCAAGGACTCGAGTAAAAAGTGGCTCTGTCCTTGGGGCTGCACTGTAGTAGATGATGTAGCTCCACAATTCAAAGTGATTCTCGAGGAGAATTATCTGTCATCTTCAGTATCTCCCTCAGTAGACACACAAGGGAACAGGTTGCTCTGGTGGACATGGAGAAGGAAGCTCAATGACCGTCTGGATAAATTCTTGAGGTCTGTTATTCTATCACATATTCTACCTCATGCTTGATAGTCAATAATCATATTAGCTTTTAGAATGCTTTGCGAGAAATAAAAGATCAGTTGCCTTCAATAATGATATACATGTAACATGTGTTTCATGGGTACAGGAGTCTTGAAGAGTCATGGTTGGGGCCCTGGAAATGCTTGCTTTTGGGTGAACCATCAGATTGCACACGCTTGAACTCTGTACTTTCAAAGCTGCTTGCTGATCTGAAATGTAAATGTGAATTTGATGGGAACGAGAATCTTCTCAGAGTTGTACTTGGAGGTGTTGGATCAGTCCCTGAAACAGAAGCATGTGTATCTCAGTTCCTCCTGCACAAGGGCTATATAGGTAGAGGCAGATGTGGCGGGAAAAAATGTGGTTTCTCAGATACTGCTTGTGATATAGTTGAAAGTCTATCATTGTTGCCTCAACAGCTGATATTAGAAGCAGCCAGTAAACTTGGAAATGAATATGTTGAGAGAGAACCAGTGGTTCTGGTGTTGGACTCTGAAGTGCAGGTAGGTTTTCAGGCTAACCCTCGGTCATTATATGCTTTATAGATCAGGCTTTCTCACTATTCATTTGTCATTCCAATGCCTTTTCTGGGTTTGGGCTGGTTATGATGTTCTTTTTCCTGTTTCGTATTTTTTGATACCTAACTAGTTAACTTGGTTATGGCATATCTCTGCTTAAGAGCGCCCAAGTTGTACCAGAATAGGGTGCAAAGGCATTAAAAGTGGTTTCAGTGTTCTCCAACTAGTGAGCCTCATGCAGCCAAATAGGAAATCTAAAATTGCCGTGCTTGGTTGTGCCTGATTAGCATATCTAACTAACACTACACTAAAATATCTGATCTGCAGACAGCCAAGGAGAATTAAGAAAGAAAGTTTATCTTTTAATCTCTTACCTCTACTTTTTTGGGTGTTGATTTTATCTGCTCCTGGTTGACTGATCACTTGAAACAGATGCTTCCTTGGGAGAATCTACCTGTAATGAGGAAACAAGAAACTTATCGGATGCCTTCACTGGGCAGCATCACTGCAGTACTCAGGACAGTTTACCATCTTGAAGAACATATTGGGAGTACTGCCGCCATTTTTCCATCAATTGACCCCTTGGATGCATTCTATTTGTTGAATCCTAGTGGTGACCTTGACCGCACACAGGTAGAATTTGAGGAGTGGTTCAGAGATCAGAAGCTGGAGGTAATCCCTGAGATTCTCTATATGAATAAAAAGTACAAACAAAATTAAAGAAAAACTGGAAAAAAGAAAAAACAAGAAAAAAAGAAAAAGGATTAACGGTCATGTAAATTTAGTTCTCGTATAAAATGGAGTGCTATACATTGTATGCATGACAAAGGAAATGTGGTGCTTAGGTCCGCCCTTGTAACGCCCCAAACTCGGATCCTCAGGTCGGCCGCCCCTGAAACCCAAACTTAGGGACATTCCAAGATACCACAAACACATCTACCGTACATGCCAGTACCAGGCAACAACGAATAAATATGGAACTCACAAGTCAACACAAATCAAAAAAAAAATATTAAAACTGACATTACTTAAATAGTAATAAAAGTGTAGAGTTTGAAAGGATAAAATAAAAATCTAAAGTGAAAGAATCTTCGACACGCAGGTCGGTACCTATAATAAAAGACATGAAACAGAATAATTACTAACTACCTAAAATAGAGTAGTAAAATAACTCAAGCTCGCCAAAAATTCCTTTACAGATTAGGTCGGTTGTTCTCCTTGCTCTCTGTGTCCTGTAAAAATAGCAGCTGGTTCAAAACCCAACAATAACAGATTTCCATACACCTATAACCCTGGTAGTCAAACCCAATCAAAATAATTTTAACGGAAGAGCATAACATTTCCAACAACACAATAACTCCAAAAGTTGTAAACCCCCTTTATAATCAGTTATGTAACTTATGCTCTCATAACTCGTTAGGTTATCTATCTAAAGGTTTCAGGTTAACCCCTTAGTTAAACCCTATTAACATGTGGTCCACAAGCTAACCCAATCGTGCACAGGGTACGCTTGTGTTAACATCAACCCTTATCGCTCAATATGTGGGTAACCCGCTTCGGCTAGGTTCATCTTCATCATCCTTTATGCGACCCCTCGGTCATCGCACAATTTCACATAGAGAGGGTCGAGCCAACCACTTGCACAATTCATCACATCATCATCATAAATTGATACCAACGAAACAAACGAGTATCTTAAAGCAGGACAATCCACTGGTCAAGACTTCAATTTATTTCTTTGATTTACACTCGCATAACTAATTAGACTATATTCAAATATCATAGTCACTCTGCCATACTAATAGTTTATGTAAACCCAAGGTCATTCAAGTAGTAAGCATTACCGTCTAAGTGTTGACAAACAGACAATATAAGCAACCCATAGATTAACCCCAGCACACACACATGGATCCCAAACCACATATAAGATTGGTTTTCAGCATGTAGTTATACTAAAATATGCGAAGATCTAATTCCAATGCATGGATAGAAACTTGAACAGTTACAGATTTGGGTTCAAAACACGTTTCAAACCTAAGATAGGTTGATTCCTATTTTCAGCATTGATTCACTAGATTAAATATGATTTCAGCATGCATACATTAGTTCAAACAAGATTACAACATAGGTACATCAGTTTAAATACGAATTCAGCATGCATACATTAGTTCAAACAAAATTACACCATAGGTACATCAGTTTAAATACGAATTCAGCATGCATATTAAACATGTGACTGGTGCAAACTTAATTCCTGCAAGTATATATGTATATAACTGTTGATAACTTAGTTTAGATATGAATGATGTCGCCAGAATACATGTACACTGAATTTTGACAAGCACATAAACCCTAGATTTGTTGTGCATTTGTTTTCAGCACGTTTGTGAATGTTAGAACAGATATAATCATTATTTCAGAGTACATATAGATACTTTAAAAGATGTAAACATGAATTCAACATCCATATAATACATATAACTGATGGAGAATCGATTCAGCCTATTAATATGCATAAAACTGATACAAGTTGAACACATCACATGTATAAACACTAGTACATGTATGTAGTTAGGATTATCATGCACAAACAATACTAGAACACGATTTTAACATGCCTATGTTTAGTTACAAGAACTACCACTAGATTGGGAGAGGCTACAAGAGCCATAGGGATGTAGAAACCTGCCTGAAAAGAGAGAAGAAAACCCTAGAAAACCAATCGATTCCTCCCTTTCTTGCTGCTGCTGCTGCTGCTGCTGCTTCTTCTCTCTCTTTCTCTATCGTTTCTCTCTCTCTTTCTCACACAATATCGAACCAGCCCACTAGGTATTATCGTGGGTGGTTCTATAGCCTTAAGTTTAAAGCTCTAAAGAGTTCCTATTTACTAGGACTCTTTAATTAATAACCCAAACTGTCCCAATATACAATAGTTTCCTAAATCAGTTAGGTTTCTAATTTTAAGTTATTCTTATAAATTAACTTCTAAATAAGTGGGTCCTCTACAATACCCACGACATATAACTTCATAAAGTGGGTTTCTTAAGTTTTGATACAACCTTGGGCCCACACATAACTCTAAACACACCCACTCATAAGCTATTCACACCCAATCAAATATAATACAAATAAAACAGCACACCCACACTAAAGACACCCAAGCTAAATACACCCAAACTAATATATACAAATATATGGGGTATTACAGCCCTTAACACACCTGTATTTCTTGTCTAAAGCTGGTACACAAGGGTCATATCAATCCAGACCTTCCAAACCTTAGTTCATTTTGGACCATTTGGGATGACTGACCCTCTAATCTAACGAGGGATGTTATTGATTAGAACAGTAATAGAAGCTATTTGTCCTTTCTAGATCTGATAAAATTAAAAAGTTCCTTCTCATAATTTATTTGGTTAAGGTGGTTTTCATTGTTTTATGCCACAGGGAAAAGCTGGAATGGCGCCCCCAACGGAGGAGTTGGTCTTAGCATTGAAAAACCATGATCTCTTCATATACTTTGGGCATGGAAGTGGTATGCTTCAACTCAGACTAGTAATTATCAAAATTGTTACACTATTGCCATGTCTAATTTATTCATTGTTATCTCTTATCCAACTGCTGCTACCAATTAGTATCAATGCTCCTTCCACTGCATTTTCTGCTACATCACTTTATTTTTTCTGTACTTGTTGAAATTATTATATTGAACTATTGCAGAGACCTATGACGTGGAGTCTCTCCCATCCACATCTCACTATCTTTCCATATCATCACATCTATATAAATTATATGAATATAATCAACCATAAATAATTATAAAGTTTAAACTAATAGAAACAAACTCATATACTAAAGTTTTAAGATATCTCATACTCATATTGATTGATGATGGAGTTGCACATGTTTTTGGTGGCTGCAGGGGCACAATACATACCTGGTCATGAGATACAGAAACTGAAAAAATGTGCTGCTACTCTTCTTATGGGCTGCAGTAGTGGATGTCTCTCTCTCATGGGATCTTATAATCCACAAGGCGCCGTTCTCTCCTATTTGTTAGCCGGTTCCCCTGCCATCATTGCTAATCTGTGGGAAGTAACTGACAAGGATATCGATAGATTTGGTAAGGCAATGTTAAATGCTTGGTTGCAAGAAAGATCAAATGATTCCAGTGATAATGCCCCATGCAGTTTGGTAGTACAAGAATTTGGATCCATGAACATAAGCAGTAGTAGTAAAGGAAATGCAAAAAAGAAAGTCTCAAGAGGAAAGAAATTGAAGGATGATTCTAATAATTTATTAGAATCATCCAAGGATTCTTGTGGCCATCGACCGATGATTGGGTCGTTCATGAGTCAAGCTCGAGAAGCTTGTACGCTCCCACTCTTGATTGGGGCATCTCCAGTTTGTTATGGTGTCCCTACAAGCATAAGGAAAAAGAAGGATTTGTGACATGAGAATCAATGTTTCACTTGGAAAAGCATCCACCTATCTCTTGCTCTCTTCCTAGTAATCACAGTTACGCCTGGACACAGGAAACTCAAAACTGTAAATGGGGATTCTATGATGCATTGAACTGCAACAATACAGCCCTTGTTTATCGTTTGTTGACCTTGGACATGATTTCTACAGCTCCCTCTTGGTCATCTTCTGTATTATTGACACCTCTATATTGCCCTAATTCGTCTTCATTTACAACGATCCAGAAAAGTTTCTGGGGGTCTATTGGATTATCACTTATGTTGCTGCAGTCTGACTAACATACATGTAAAATTCGAGTATAAGAGGTATCACAGTAAGCCAGTTGTATTAACTACCTCGTGTAAAATACAGTCATACACGTTATCATATTTTAGAATGATATTGAATGAAGCTTTTGTAATAAATCACACATCACCTATGATCTTTCTATAAGTTAGTGTTAAACTGTTAATTGAAACGCTTGCGTTATCGTATAGTAGACCTCGCATCCTCCTAATCATCCTCCTCAGTCCTCACTCATCCAAGGTTCTTAGATATGTACTACGGCAAGATGTATCAAACTACCATCAGAACCTGAATGCCATGGTTCTGGTTCTGGTTCTGGTTCTGGTTCTCAGATAGGTGAATTTGGAACCCAATTAATCAGTTCTCGTTCTTGTTAGGTGTTGGTTGTTTCGGTTCCCAATCTTGGCTTTGTAAAGCTTGCTCCTACTTTCTCAGTTCCAATTCGGTTCGCATGCCTAACTACTTGGAACCGAAACTGATTATATACAAGTGGTTTTGGTTTCTAGTGGTTCTTGTTTTGGTGATCATAATACATGGATCCAACATTGGGTGTAAGTAACAAACTCAACCACGAGAAATAAGTCTAACGTAAGGAACACGTGGATGTACACTATAAAGATCACCCTCTGAGAAGTTGAGGGTGGTAGTCAATCCAAAATCTTTTTAACTTGCAACCAATTATTTAGGAAATTTCAAAATTAGATGACTTTCCAGAATTCAGAGCTTTAATTTAAACTTAAATTTTGATGTGGTTAGAGATTTGAGAATTATATGAGCAAGACCTAATACCCGTGCAAGGCACGGATACTTTTTTTTAAATTTTTTTTTCTTTTCTTATTACATTATTAATTTGTAAAAATATTAGTTTTATTATACAATTACAAAAGTTCTTAAACAAATCTAAGGAAAAAGGATCTTACGTAAAAAAAGTTCTTATTAGCAAAAAAAGTTATTGTTGTTATAACACGCTTGTGGTTAGGTGGCTGTTCCACCGCTCCACCGAATGCATGTCTATAGGTGTCACAACACCTTAAACCCTCCCATGCATACTTATCCCTATTCTCCTCATGTATATATAGAGGTTAGTTCCTCTTGTTACAAACCAAGTCTTTNGGTGTCACAACACCTTAAACCCTCCCATGCATACTTATCCCTATTCTCCTCATGTATATATAGAGGTTAGTTCCTCTTGTTACAAACCAAGTCTTTTACGAAAGTAAGTTAAGCTTATATTGATGTGAAGTTAGTTTTGTACGGAGATAATAAGTTGTATTAAGTGATGAGAGTATTGTATCAATATGTTTATACGATCAGTGAATAAGAGATATCCTCTTCCCACTTCTCTCGATATATCTTCGGTGTGCCGTAGAAATTATAACACATTATCAACACGAGTCTCTACCACACTCCAGATCGAGACCTCGACATTTTGTGATCAACCCGAAGCTTCTAGGCATCTCACAAAATCAGAAAGGTATACTTGTAATGTTTTATTTCCATGTCGAATCTAACGAAGCTTGAGTTTGTTGCTTTAGATATCACTGGAAACAACTATCTTTCCTGGGTCCTGGATATGGAACTCCATCTCGCGTCTAAGCAACTCGGAGATACTATCCGGGAAGGAAATCAGCCGACCACAGAGAGTCGTGCTGCTACTGCCACTATTTTCATTCGGCACCACATCCATAAGGGACTTAAATCTGAATATTTGACGGTGAAAGATCCATTAGTCCTCTGGAACTGTTTAAAGGAAAGATTTGGCCACTTGTCGATGGTCATACATCCTGGTGCTCTGAATGATTAGAGGAACCTACGGTTGCAGGACTTCAAATTAGTAACAGAATATAATTCGGCTTTATTCAGAATAACCTCGCAGCTGAGACTGTGTGGTGATACTGTTACTGATGCGCAACTGCTGGAGAAAACCTTCAGCACTTTCCACGCCTCTAATGTGCTGTTACAACAGCAATATAGAGAGCGTAGGTTTCAAAAATATTCTGAATTAATCTCCTGCCTTCTAGTTGCCGAGAAGAATAACGAGTTGTTATTAAATCATGGAGCTCGTCCCACTGGTTCTACGTCTGTACCTGAAGCTTATGTTGTGACTGCGTCAGGACAGAGACGTGGACATCGTGGTTATAAGGGTAGGCGCGGTAGACGCTACCGACGGAATAATTCCGGAAAGTGGAATAATCCAAATCATGCTACACAACATCCCCAAAAGAGAGATAAAGCTGATCCCCAAGAG